>JASAOE010001182.1:0-10000 GCA_029964075.1 Patiria pectinifera
TTAAGATTTCGTTGTGAGGACAGTCACTCTTCCAAGCCCAATCTTCCCTGATAATTACTTAGTCTCCCCATCAGAACTGTAAATGTAACTACACTCAACCAAAAAAGAAAGTCCCCACTTTCCAATGCTTTTTAACTCAATAACTACTTAGCACCTCTCGCTCAACTAACGACTAATCAGTACAGAAATTCCTTAGCATTCCAGCTATACTCTTTCTTATGCCCCAAAACAGTGATAATGTGTACGCATTTATACAATTTAGGACAAATTATACCGAAAAAAGTTGCACTTTTGTATACGTGCAAGTTGTGGTTCACACTAATCTCGCACGTATACA
This sequence comes from Patiria pectinifera, assembly GCA_029964075.1. Taxonomy (NCBI): domain Eukaryota; kingdom Metazoa; phylum Echinodermata; class Asteroidea; order Valvatida; family Asterinidae; genus Patiria; species Patiria pectinifera. The sequence goes on from JASAOE010001182.1 coordinate 338, forward strand.
AAAGTGCAAGTTTTTTTCTCGGTACCATTTGTCATCAATTGCATGATTTGATACACGTTAACACTTTTTGGGCCAAACAAAGAGGCCAGGCCAGGCCAGGCCAGGCCAGGCCAGGGCCAGGCCAGGCCAGGCCAGGCCAGGCCAGGCCAGGCCAGGGCCAGGCCAGGCCAGGCCAGGCCAGGCCAGGCCAGGCCAGGCCAGGCCAGGCCAGGCCAGGGCCAGGCCAGGCCAGGCCAGGCCAGGCCAGGCCAGGGCCAGGCCAGGCCAGGCCAGGCCAGGCCAGGCCAGGCCAGGCCAGGCCAGGCCAGGCCAGGCCAGGCCAGGCCAGGCCAGGCCAGGCCAGGCCAGGCCAGGCCAGGCCAGGCCAGGCCAGGCCAGGCCAGGCCAGGCCAGGCCAGGCCAGGCCAGGCCAGGGCCAGGCCAGGCCAGGCCAGGCCAGGCCAGGCCAGGCCAGGCCAGGCCAGGCCAGGCCAGGCCAGGCCAGGCCAGGCCAGGCCAGGCCAGGCCAGGCCAGGCCAGGCCAGGCCAGGCCAGGCCAGGCCAGGCCAGGCCAGGCCAGGCCAGGCCAGGCCAGGCCAGGCCAGGCCAGGCCAGGCCAGGCCAGGCCAGGGCCAGGCCAGGCCAGGCCAGGCCAGGCCAGGCCAGGCCAGGGCCAGGCCAGGCCAGGCCAGGCCAGGGCCAGGCCAGGCCAGGCCAGGCCAGGCCAGGCCAGGCCAGGCCAGGCCAGGCCAGGCCAGGGCCAGGCCAGGCCAGGCCAGGGCCAGGCCAGGCCAGGCCAGGCCAGGCCAGGCCAGGCCAGGCCAGGCCAGGCCAGGCCAGGCCAGGCCAGGCCAGGCCAGGCCAGGCCAGGCCAGGGCCAGGCCAGGCCAGGCCAGGCCAGGCCAGGCCAGGCCAGGCCAGGCCAGGCCAGGCCAGGCCAGGCCAGGCCAGGCCAGGCCAGGCCAGGCCAGGCCAGGCCAGGCCAGGCCAGGCCAGGCCAGGCCAGGGCCAGGCCAGGCCAGGCCAGGCCAGGCCAGGCCAGGCCAGGCCAGGCCAGGCCAGGCCAGGCCAGGCCAGGCCAGGCCAGGCCAGGCCAGGCCAGGCCAGGCCAGGCCAGGCCAGGCCAGGCCAGGCCAGGCCAGGCCAGGCCAGGCCAGGCCAGGCCAGGCCAGGCCAGGCCAGGCCAGGCCAGGCCAGGGCCAGGCCAGGCCAGGCCAGGCCAGGCCAGGCCAGGCCAGGCCAGGCCAGGCCAGGCCAGGCCAGGCCAGGCCAGGCCAGGCCAGGGCCAGGCCAGGCCAGGCCAGGCCAGGCCAGGCCAGGCCAGGCCAGGCCAGGCCAGGCTCAGGCCAGGCCAGGCCAGGCCAGGCCAGGCCAGGGCCAGGCCAGGCCAGGCCAGGCCAGGCCAGGCCAGGCCAGGCCAGGCCAGGCCAGGCCAGGCCAGGCCAGGCCAGGCCAGGCCAGGCCAGGCCAGGCCAGGCCAGGCCAGGCCAGGCCAGGCCAGGCCAGGCCAGGCCAGGCCAGGCCAGGCCAGGCCAGGCCAGGCCAGGCCAGGCCAGGCCAGGCCAGGCCAGGCCAGGCCAGGCCAGGCCAGGCCAGGCCAGGCCAGGCCAGGCCAGGCCAGGCCAGGCCAGGCCAGGCCAGGCCAGGCCAGGCCAGGCCAGGCCAGGCCAGGCCAGGCCAGGCCAGGCCAGGCCAGGCCAGGCCAGGCCAGGCCAGGCCAGGGCCAGGGCCAGGCCAGGCCAGGCCAGGCCAGGCCAGGCCAGGCCAGGCCAGGCCAGGCCAGGCCAGGCCAGGCCAGGCCAGGCCAGGCCAGGCCAGGCCAGGCCAGGCCAGGCCAGGCCAGGGCCAGGCCAGGCCAGGCCAGGCCAGGCCAGGCCAGGCCAGGCCAGGCCAGGCCAGGCCAGGCCAGGCCAGGCCAGGCCAGGCCAGGCCAGGCCAGGCCAGGCCAGGGCCAGGCCAGGCCAGGCCAGGCCAGGCCAGGCCAGGGCCAGGCCAGGCCAGGCCAGGCCAGGCCAGGCCAGGCCAGGCCAGGCCAGGCCAGGCCAGGCCAGGCCAGGCCAGGCCAGGGCCAGGGCCAGGCCAGGCCAGGCCAGGCCAGGCCAGGCCAGGCCAGGCCAGGCCAGGCCAGGCCAGGCCAGGGCCAGGCCAGGCCAGGCCAGGCCAGGCCAGGCCAGGCCAGGCCAGGCCAGGGCCAGGCCAGGCCAGGCCAGGCCAGGCCAGGCCAGGCCAGGCCAGGCCAGGCCAGGCCAGGCCAGGCCAGGCCAGGCCAGGCCAGGCCAGGGCCAGGCCAGGCCAGGCCAGGCCAGGCCAGGCCAGGCCAGGCCAGGCCAGGCCAGGGCCAGGCCAGGCCAGGCCAGGCCAGGCCAGGCCAGGCCAGGCCAGGCCAGGCCAGGCCAGGCCAGGCCAGGCCAGGCCAGGCCAGGCCAGGCCAGGCCAGGGCCAGGCCAGGCCAGGCCAGGCCAGGCCAGGCCAGGCCAGGCCAGGCCAGGCCAGGCCAGGCCAGGCCAGGCCAGGCCAGGCCAGGCCAGGCCAGGCCAGGCCAGGCCAGGCCAGGCCAGGCCAGGCCAGGCCAGGCCAGGCCAGGCCAGGCCAGGCCAGGCCAGGCCAGGCCAGGCCAGGCCAGGCCAGGGCCAGGCCAGGCCAGGCCAGGCCAGGCCAGCCAGGCCAGGCCAGGCCAGGCCAGGCCAGGCCAGGCCAGGCCAGGCCAGGCCAGGCCAGGCCAGGCCAGGCCAGGCCAGGCCAGGCCAGCCAGGCCAGGCCAGGCCAGGCCAGGCCAGGCCAGGCCAGGCCAGGCCAGGCCAGGCCAGGCCAGGCCAGGCCAGGCCAGGCCAGGCCAGGCCAGGCCAGGCCAGGCCAGGCCAGGCCAGGCCAGGCCAGGCCAGGCCAGGGCCAGGCCAGGCCAGGCCAGGCCAGGCCAGGCCAGGCCAGGCCAGGCCAGGCCAGGCCAGGCCAGGCCAGGCCAGGCCAGGCCAGGCCAGGGCCAGGGCCAGGCCAGGCCAGGCCAGGCCAGGCCAGGCCAGGCCAGGCCAGGCCAGGCCAGGCCAGGCCAGGCCAGGCCAGGCCAGGCCAGGCCAGGCCAGGCCAGGCCAGGCCAGGCCAGGCCAGGCCAGGCCAGGCCAGGCCAGGCCAGGCCAGGCCAGGGCCAGGCCAGGCCAGGCCAGGCCAGGCCAGGCCAGGCCAGGCCAGGCCAGGCCAGGCCAGGGCCAGGCCAGGCCAGGCCAGGCCAGGCCAGGCCAGGCCAGGCCAGGCCAGGGCCAGGCCAGGCCAGGCCAGGCCAGGCCAGGCCAGGCCAGGCCAGGCCAGGGCCAGGCCAGGCCAGGCCAGGCCAGGCCAGGCCAGGCCAGGGCCAGGCCAGGCCAGGCCAGGCCAGGCCAGGGCCAGGCCAGGCCAGGCCAGGCCAGGCCAGGCCAGGCCAGGCCAGGCCAGGCCAGGCCAGGCCAGGCCAGGCCAGGCCAGGCCAGGCCAGGCCAGGCCAGGCCAGGCCAGGCCAGGGCCAGGCCAGGCCAGGCCAGGCCAGGCCAGGCCAGGCCAGGCCAGGCCAGGCCAGGCCAGGCCAGGCCAGGCCAGGCCAGGCCAGGCCAGGCCAGGCCAGGCCAGGCCAGGCCAGGCCAGGGCCAGGCCAGGCCAGGCCAGGCCAGGCCAGGCCAGGGCCAGGCCAGGCCAGGCCAGGCCAGGCCAGGCCAGGCCAGGCCAGGCCAGGCCAGGCCAGGCCAGGCCAGGCCAGGGCCAGGCCAGGCCAGGCCAGGCCAGGCCAGGCCAGGCCAGGCCAGGCCAGGCCAGGGCCAGGCCAGGCCAGGCCAGGCCAGGCCAGGCCAGGCCAGGCCAGGCCAGGCCAGGCCAGGCCAGGCCAGGCCAGGCCAGGCCAGGCCAGGCCAGGCCAGGCCAGGCCAGGCCAGGCCAGGCCAGGCCAGGCCAGGCCAGGCCAGGCCAGGCCAGGCCAGGCCAGGCCAGGCCAGGCCAGGCCAGGCCAGGCCAGGGCCAGGCCAGGCCAGGCCAGGCCAGGCCAGGCCAGGCCAGGCCAGGCCAGGCCAGGCCAGGCCAGGCCAGGCCAGGCCAGGCCAGGCCAGGCCAGGCCAGGGCCAGGCCAGGCCAGGCCAGGCCAGGCCAGGCCAGGCCAGGCCAGGCCAGGGCCAGGCCAGGCCAGGCCAGGCCAGGGCCAGGCCAGGCCAGGCCAGGCCAGGCCAGGCCAGGCCAGGCCAGGGCCAGGCCAGGCCAGGCCAGGCCAGGCCAGGCCAGGCCAGGCCAGGCCAGGCCAGGCCAGGCCAGGCCAGGCCAGGCCAGGGCCAGGCCAGGCCAGGCCAGGCCAGGCCAGGCCAGGCCAGGCCAGGCCAGGCCAGGCCAGGCCAGGCCAGGCCAGGCCAGGCCAGGCCAGGCCAGGCCAGGCCAGGCCAGGCCAGGCCAGGCCAGGCCAGGCCAGGCCAGGCCAGGCCAGGCCAGGCCAGGCCAGGCCAGGCCAGGCCAGGCCAGGCCAGGCCAGGGCCAGGCCAGGCCAGGCCAGGCCAGGCCAGGCCAGGCCAGGCCAGGCCAGGCCAGGCCAGGCCAGGCCAGGCCAGGGCCAGGCCAGGCCAGGCCAGGCCAGGCCAGGCCAGGGCCAGGCCAGGCCAGGCCAGGCCAGGCCAGGCCAGGCCAGGCCAGGCCAGGCCAGGCCAGGCCAGGCCAGGGCCAGGCCAGGCCAGGCCAGGCCAGGCCAGGCCAGGCCAGGCCAGGCCAGGCCAGGCCAGGCCAGGGCCAGGCCAGGCCAGGCCAGGCCAGGCCAGGCCAGGCCAGGCCAGGCCAGGCCAGGCCAGGCCAGGCCAGGGCCAGGCCAGGCCAGGCCAGGCCAGGCCAGGCCAGGCCAGGCCAGGCCAGGCCAGGCCAGGCCAGGCCAGGCCAGGCCAGGCCAGGGCCAGGCCAGGCCAGGCCAGGCCAGGCCAGGCCAGGCCAGGCCAGGCCAGGCCAGGCCAGGCCAGGCCAGGCCAGGCCAGGCCAGGCCAGGCCAGGCCAGGCCAGGCCAGGCCAGGCCAGGCCAGGCCAGGCCAGGCCAGGCCAGGCCAGGCCAGGCCAGGCCAGGCCAGGCCAGGCCAGGCCAGGCCAGGCCAGGCCAGGCCAGGCCAGGCCAGGGCCAGGCCAGGCCAGGCCAGGCCAGGCCAGGGCCAGGCCAGGCCAGGCCAGGCCAGGCCAGGCCAGGCCAGGCCAGGCCAGGCCAGGCCAGGCCAGGCCAGGCCAGGCCAGGCCAGGCCAGGCCAGGCCAGGCCAGGCCAGGCCAGGCCAGGCCAGGCCAGGCCAGGCCAGGCCAGGCCAGGCCAGGCCAGGCCAGGGCCAGGCCAGGCCAGGCCAGGCCAGGCCAGGCCAGGCCAGGCCAGGCCAGGCCAGGCCAGGCCAGGCCAGGCCAGGCCAGGCCAGGCCAGGCCAGGCCAGGCCAGGCCAGGCCAGGGCCAGGCCAGGCCAGGCCAGGCCAGGCCAGGCTCAGGCCAGGCCAGGCCAGGCCAGGCCAGGCCAGGCCAGGCCAGGCCAGGCCAGGCCAGGCCAGGCCAGGCCAGGCCAGGCCAGGCCAGGCCAGGCCAGGCCAGGCCAGGCCAGGCCAGGCCAGGCCAGGCCAGGCCAGGCCAGGCCAGGCCAGGCCAGGCCAGGCCAGGCCAGGCCAGGCCAGGCCAGGCCAGGCCAGGCCAGGCCAGGCCAGGCCAGGGCCAGGCCAGGCCAGGCCAGGCCAGGCCAGGCCAGGCCAGGGCCAGGCCAGGCCAGGCCAGGCCAGGCCAGGCCAGGCCAGGCCAGGCCAGGCCAGGCCAGGCCAGGCCAGGCCAGGCCAGGCCAGGCCAGGCCAGGCCAGGCCAGGGCCAGGCCAGGCCAGGCCAGGCCAGGCCAGGCCAGGCCAGGCCAGGCCAGGCCAGGCCAGGCCAGGCCAGGCCAGGCCAGGCCAGGCCAGGCCAGGCCAGGCCAGGCCAGGCCAGGCCAGGCCAGGCCAGGCCAGGCCAGGCCAGGCCAGGCCAGGCCAGGCCAGGCCAGGCCAGGCCAGGCCAGGGCCAGGCCAGGCCAGGCCAGGCCAGGCCAGGCCAGGCCAGGCCAGGCCAGGGCCAGGCCAGGCCAGGCCAGGCCAGGCCAGGCCAGGCCAGGCCAGGCCAGGCCAGGGCCAGGCCAGGCCAGGCCAGGCCAGGCCAGGCCAGGCCAGGCCAGGCCAGGCCAGGCCAGGCCAGGCCAGGCCAGGCCAGGCCAGGCCAGGCCAGGCCAGGCCAGGCTCAGGCCAGGCCAGGCCAGGCCAGGCCAGGCCAGGCCAGGCCAGGCCAGGCCAGGCCAGGCCAGGCCAGGCCAGGCCAGGCCAGGCCAGGCCAGGCCAGGCCAGGGCCAGGCCAGGCCAGGCCAGGGCCAGGCCAGGCCAGGCCAGGCCAGGCCAGGCCAGGCCAGGCCAGGCCAGGCCAGGCCAGGCCAGGCCAGGCCAGGCCAGGCCAGGCCAGGCCAGGCCAGGCCAGGCCAGGCCAGGGCCAGGGCCAGGCCAGGCCAGGCCAGGCCAGGCCAGGCCAGGCCAGGCCAGGCCAGGCCAGGCCAGGCCAGGGCCAGGCCAGGCCAGGCCAGGCCAGGCCAGGCCAGGCCAGGCCAGGCCAGGCCAGGCCAGGCCAGGCCAGGCCAGGCCAGGCCAGGCCAGGCCAGGCCAGGCCAGGCCAGGCCAGGCCAGGCCAGGCCAGGCCAGGCCAGCCAGGCCAGGCCAGGCCAGGCCAGGCCAGGGCCAGGCCAGGCCAGGCCAGGCCAGGGCCAGGCCAGGCCAGGCCAGGCCAGGCCAGGCCAGGCCAGGCCAGGCCAGGCCAGGCCAGGCCAGGCCAGGCCAGGCCAGGCCAGGCCAGGCCAGGGCCAGGCCAGGCCAGGCCAGGCCAGGCCAGGCCAGGCCAGGCCAGGCCAGGGCCAGGCCAGGCCAGGCCAGGCCAGGCCAGGCCAGGCCAGGCCAGGGCCAGGCCAGGCCAGGCCAGGCCAGGCCAGGCCAGGCCAGGCCAGGCCAGGGCCAGGCCAGGCCAGGCCAGGCCAGGCCAGGCCAGGCCAGGCCAGGGCCAGGCCAGGCCAGGCCAGGCCAGGCCAGGCCAGGCCAGGCCAGGCCAGGCCAGGCCAGGCCAGGCCAGGCCAGGCCAGGCCAGGCCAGGCCAGGCCAGGCCAGGCCAGGCCAGGCCAGGCCAGGCCAGGCCAGGCCAGGGCCAGGCCAGGCCAGGCCAGGCCAGGCCAGGCCAGGCCAGGCCAGGCCAGGCCAGGCCAGGCCAGGCCAGGCCAGGCCAGGCCAGGCCAGGCCAGGGCCAGGGCCAGGCCAGGCCAGGCCAGGCCAGGCCAGGCCAGGCCAGGCCAGGCCAGGGCCAGGCCAGGCCAGGCCAGGGCCAGGGCCAGGCCAGGCCAGGCCAGGCCAGGCCAGGGCCAGGCCAGGCCAGGCCAGGCCAGGCCAGGCCAGGCCAGGCCAGGCCAGGCCAGGCCAGGCCAGGCCAGGCCAGGCCAGGCCAGGCCAGGCCAGGCCAGGCCAGGCCAGGCCAGGCCAGGGCCAGGCCAGGCCAGGCCAGGCCAGGCCAGGCCAGGCCAGGCCAGGCCAGGGCCAGGGCCAGGCCAGGCCAGGCCAGGGCCAGGCCAGGCCAGGCCAGGCCAGGCCAGGCCAGGGCCAGGGCCAGGGCCAGGGCCAGGCCAGGCCAGGCCAGGCCAGGGCCAGGCCAGGCCAGGCCAGGCCAGGCCAGGCCAGGCCAGGCCAGGGCCAGGCCAGGCCAGGCCAGGCCAGGGCCAGGCCAGGCCAGGCCAGGCCAGGCCAGGCCAGGCCAGGCCAGGCCAGGCCAGGCCAGGCCAGGCCAGGCCAGGGCCAGGCCAGGCCAGGCCAGGCCAGGCCAGGCCAGGCCAGGCCAGGCCAGGCCAGGCCAGGCCAGGCCAGGGCCAGGCCAGGCCAGGCCAGGCCAGGCCAGGCCAGGCCAGGCCAGGCCAGGCCAGGCCAGGCCAGGCCAGGCCAGGCCAGGGCCAGGCCAGGCCAGGCCAGGCCAGGCCAGGGCCAGGCCAGGCCAGGCCAGGCCAGGCCAGGCCAGGCCAGGCCAGGCCAGGCCAGGCCAGGCCAGGCTGAAATAGGCCAGGCCAGGCCAGGCCAGGCCAGGCCAGGCCAGGCCAGGCCAGGCCAGGCCAGGCCAGGCCAGGCCAGGCCAGGCCAGGCCAGGCCAGGCCAGGCCAGCCAGGCCAGGGCCAGGCCAGGCCAGGCCAGGCCAGGCCAGGCCAGGCCAGGCCAGGCCAGGCCAGGCCAGGCCAGGGCCAGGCCAGGCCAGGCCAGGCCAGGCCAGGCCAGGCCAGGCCAGGCCAGGGCTAATAGGCCAGGCCAGGCCAGGCCAGGGTTAGGTTAGGGCCAGGTTAGGCCATAGGTTAGGCCAGGCCAGGCCAGGCCAGGCCAGGTTAGGTTAGGTTAGGCCAGGTTAGGCTAGGGCCAGGCCAGGCCAGGGCCAGGCCAGGCCAGGTTAGGCCAGGCCAGGCCAGGCCAGGGTTAGGCCAGGCCAGGGCCAGGCCAGGCTAGGGCCAGGCCAGGCCAGGGCCAGGTTAGGCTAGGCCAGCCAGGCCAGGGCCAGGCCAGGCCAGGCTAGGGCTAGGCCAGGCTAGGCCAGGCCAGGCCAGGCTAGGCCAGGCCAGGCCAGGCTGTGCTAGGCCAGGCCAGGCCAGGTTAGGCCAGGCCAGGTTAGGTTAGGCCAGGTTATTAGGTTAGGCTAGGTTAGGGTTAGGTTAGGGTTAGGCTAGGTTAGGCTAGGCTTAGCTAGGTTAGGTTTAGGGCTAGGTTAGGTTAGGCTGTAAGAAGTTAGCTAGGTTAGGGTTAAAATTAAAATTAAAATTAAAATTAAAATTAAAATTAGGGTTAAAATTAAAATTAAAATTAAAATTAAAATTAAAATTAAAATTAAAATTAAAATTAAAATTAAAATTAAAATTAGGGTTAGGATTAGGCTTAGGGTTAGGGTTAGGGGTTAGGGTTAGGAGGGTTAGGGTTAGGGGTGAGATTTAGGGTTAGGGTTAGGGTTAGGGTTAGGGTTAGGGTTAGGGTTAGGGTTAGGGTTAGGGTTAGGGTTAGAGTTAGGGGTTAGGGTTAGGGTTAGGGTTAGGAGTTAGGGGTTAGGGTTAGGAGTTAGGGTTAGGGTTAGGAGTTAGGGTTGAGTTAGGGGTTAGGAGTTAGGAGTTAGGGTTAGGAGTTGGAATTTAGTTAGGAGTTAGGTTAAAGTTAGAGTTAGGGTTAGGGTTAGGGTTGGGGTTAGGGTTAGGGTTAGGGTTAGGGTTGGGGGTTAGGGTTAGGGTTAGCGTTGGGAGTTAGGGGTTAGGGTTAGGAGTTAGGGTTAGGGTTAGGGTTAGGGTTAGGAGTTAGGGTTAGGGTTAGGAGTTAGGGTTAGGAGTTAGGGTTAAGGGTTAGGAGTTAGGGTTAGGGTTAGGGTTGGGGGTTAGGGTTAGGAGTTAGGGTTGGAGTTAGGAGTTAGGGTTAGGGTTAGGGGTTAGAATTAGGAGTTAGGAGTTAGGAGTTAGGAGTTAGGAGTTAGGAGTTAGGGAGTTGGGAGTTGGAGTTGAGGTTAGGAGTTAGAGGAGTTAGGAATTGGAGGAGGGTTAGGGTTAGGGTTAGGGTTAGGGGTTAGGGTTAGGGTTAGGGGTTAGAGGGTTAGGGTTAGGGTTAGGGGTTAGGGTTAGGAGTTAGGGTTAGGAGTTAGGGTTAGGGTTAGGGTTAGGGGTTAGGAGTTAGGA
>JASAOE010001183.1:0-34937 GCA_029964075.1 Patiria pectinifera
CAGATATTCAATCGCGGGGTTGGTGGTTCGAGCCCCAGGTTGTCATCTGTGACTTTTTTTTTCGACAGAGCGGAGGAGTCGGGGTGAGGGATTGATGACGACACGTGACTTTTGACGTCACCACCCTTTGCAACCTAAGTTACATATATATTATAAATTGAAAACATTTCAAGTGCGAGCCGGTAGCTCATTCGGTAGAGTGCCATTTTCAGATCTTCAATCGCGGGGTTGGTGGTTCGAGCCCCAGGTTGTCATCTGCGACATTTTTTTTTCGACAGAAGGGTCGGGATGAGGGATTGATGACGACACGTGACTTTTGACGTCACCACCCCTTGCAACCTAAGGTTCATATATATTATAAATTGAAAACATTTCAAGTGCGAGCCGGTAGCTGAGTCGGTAGAGTGCCATTCTCAGATCTTCAATCGCGGGGTTGGTGGTTCGAGCCCCAGGTTGTCATCTGTGACTTTTTTTTCGACAGAGCGGAGGAGTCGGGGTGAGGGATTGATGACGACACGTGACTTTTGACGTCACCACCCTTTGCAACCTAAGTTACATATATATTATAAATTGAAAACATTTCAAGTGCGAGCCGGTAGCTCATTCGGTAGAGTGCCATTTTCAGATCTTCAATCGCGGGGTTGGTGGTTCGAGCCCCAGGTTGTCATCTGCGACAACTTTATTTCCGACAGAGCGTAGGGGGCGGGATGAGGGATTGATGACGACACGTGACTTTTGACGTCACCACCCTTTGCAACCTAAGGTTCATATATATTATAAATTGAAAACATTTCAAGTGCGAGCCGGTAGCTGAGTCGGTAGAGTGCCATTCTCAGATCTTCAATCGCGGGGTTGGTGGTTCGAGCCCCAGGTTGTCATCTGTGACTTTTTTTTTTCGACAGAGCGGAGGAGTCGGGGTGAGGGATTGATGACGACACGTGACTTTTGACGTCACCACCCTTTGCAACCTAAGTTACATATATATTATAAATTGAAAACATTTCAAGTGCGAGCCGGTAGCTCATTCGGTAGAGTGCCATTTTCAGATCTTCAATCGCGGGGTTGGTGGTTCGAGCCCCAGGTTGTCATCTGCGACAACTTTTTTTCCGACAGAGCGTAGGGGGCGGGATGAGGGATTGTTGACGACACGTGACTTTTGACGTCACCACCCTTTGCAACCTAAGGTTCATATATATTATAAATTGAAAACATTTCAAGTGCGAGCCGGTAGCTGAGTCGGTAGAGTGCCATTCTCAGATCTTCAATCGCGGGGTTGGTGGTTCGAGCCCCAGGTTGTCATCTGTGACTTTTTTTTTTTCGACAGAGCGGAGGAGTCGGGGTGAGGGATTGATGACGACACGTGACTTTTGACGTCACCACCCTTTGCAACCTAAGTTACATATATATTATAAATTGAAAACATTTCAAGTGCGAGCCGGTAGCTCATTCGGTAGAGTGCCATTTTCAGATCTTCAATCGCGGGGTTGGTGGTTCGAGCCCCAGGTTGTCATCTGCGACAACTTTTTTTTCCGACAGAGCGTAGGGGGCGGGATGAGGGATTGATGACGACACGTGACTTTTGACGTCACCACCCCTTGCAACCTAAGGTTCATATATATTATAAATTGAAAACATTTCAAGTGCGAGCCGGTAGCTGAGTCGGTAGAGTGCCATTCTCAGATCTTCAATCGCGGGGTTGGTGGTTCGAGCCCCAGGTTGTCATCTGTGACTTTTTTTTTTTCGACAGAGCGGAGGAGTCGGGGTGAGGGATTGATGACGACACGTGACTTGGACATCACCACCCTTTGCAACCTAAGTTACATATATATTATAAATTGAAAACATTTCAAGTGCGAGCCGGTAGCTCATTCGGTAGAGTGCCATTTTCAGATCTTCAATCGCGGGGTTGGTGGTTCGAGCCCCAGGTTGTCATCTGCGACAACTTTTTCCGACAGAGCGTAGGGGGCGGGATGAGGGATTGATGACGACACGTGACTTTTGACGTCACCACCCTTTGCAACCTAAGGTTCATATATATTATAAATTGAAAACATTTCAAGTGCGAGCCGGTAGCTGAGTCGGTAGAGTGCCATTCTCAGATCTTCAATCGCGGGGTTGGTGGTTCGAGCCCCAGGTTGTCATCTGTGACAACTTTTTTTCCGACAGAGCGGAGGAGTCGGGGTGAGGGATTGATGACGACACGTGACTTTTGACGTCACCACCCTTTGCAACCTAAGTTACATATATATTATAAATTGAAAACATTTCAAGTGCGAGCCGGTAGCTCATTCGGTAGAGTGCCATTTTCAGATCTTCAATCGCGGGGTTGGTGGTTCGAGCCCCAGGTTGTCATCTGCGACAACTTTTTTTCCGACAGAGCGTAGGGGCGGGATTAGGGATTGATGACGACACGTGACTTTTGACGTCACCACCCTTGCAACCTAAGTTACATATATATTATAAATTGAAAACATTTCAAGTGCGAGCCGGTAGCTGAGTCGGTAGAGTGCCATTCTCAGATCTTCAATCGCGGGGTTGGTGGTTCGAGCCCCAGGTTGTCATCTGTGACTTTTTTTTTTCGACAGAGCGGAGGAGTCGGGGTGAGGGATTGATGACGACACGTGACTTTTGACGTCACCACCCTTTGCAACCTAAGTTACATATATATTATAAATTGAAAACATTTCAAGTGCGAGCCGGTAGCTCATTCGGTAGAGTGCCATTTTCAGATCTTCAATCGCGGGGTTGGTGGTTCGAGCCCCAGGTTGTCATCTGCGACAATTTTTTTCCGACAGAGCGTAGGGGTGGGATGAGGGATTGATGACGACACGTGACTTTTGACGTCACCACCCTTTGCAACCTAAGGTTCATATATATTATAAATTGAAAACATTTCAAGTGCGAGCCGGTAGCTGAGTCGGTAGAGTGCCATTCTCAGATCTTCAATCGCGGGGTTGGTGGTTCGAGCCCCAGGTTGTCATCTGTGACTTTTTTTTTCGACAGAGCGGAGGAGTCGGGGTGAGGGATTGATGACGACACGTGACTTTTGACGTCACCACCCTTTGCAACCTAAGTTACATATATATTATAAATTGAAAACATTTCAAGTGCGAGCCGGTAGCTCATTCGGTAGAGTGCCATTTTCAGATCTTCAATCGCGGGGTTGGTGGTTCGAGCCCCAGGTTGTCATCTGCGACAACATTTTTTTCCGACAGAGCGTAGGGGGCGGGATGAGGGATTGTTGACGACACGTGACTTTTGACGTCACCACCCTTTGCAACCTAAGGTTCATATATATTATAAATTGAAAACATTTCAAGTGCGAGCCGGTAGCTGAGTCGGTAGAGTGCCATTCTCAGATCTTCAATCGCGGGGTTGGTGGTTCGAGCCCCAGGTTGTCATCTGTGACTTTGTTTTTGAAAGAGCGGAGGAGTCGGGGTGAGGGATTGATGACGACACGTGACTTTTGACGTCACCACCCTTTGCAACCTAAGTTACATATATATTATAAATTGAAAACATTTCAAGTGCGAGCCGGTAGCTCATTCGGTAGAGTGCCATTTTCAGATCTTCAATCGCGGGGTTGGTGGTTCGAGCCCCAGGTTGTCATCTGCGACAATATTTTTTTCCGACAGAGCGTAGGGGGCGGGATGAGGGATTGATGACGACACGTGACTTTTGACGTCACCACCCCTTGCAACCTAAGGTTCATATATATTATAAATTGAAAACATTTCAAGTGCGAGCCGGTAGCTGAGTCGGTAGAGTGCCATTCTCAGATCTTCAATCGCGGGGTTGGTGGTTCGAGCCCCAGGTTGTCATCTGTGACTTTTTAGTTTCGACAGAGCGGAGGAGTCGGGGTGAGGGATTGATGACGACACGTGACTTTTGACGTCACCACCCTTTGCAACCTAAGTTACATATATATTATAAATTGAAAACATTTCAAGTGCGAGCCGGTAGCTCATTCGGTAGAGTGCCATTTTCAGATCTTCAATCGCGGGGTTGGTGGTTCGAGCCCCAGGTTGTCATCTGCGACAACTTTTTTCTCCGAAAGAGCGTAGGGGTGGGATGAGGGATTGATGACGACACGTGACTTTTGACGTCACCACCCTTTGCAACCTAAGGTTCATATATATTATAAATTGAAAACATTTCAAGTGCGAGCCGGTAGCTGAGTCGGTAGAGTGCCATTCTCAGATCTTCAATCGCGGGGTTGGTGGTTCGAGCCCCAGGTTGTCATCTGTGACTTTTTTTTCCACAGAGCGGAGGAGTCGGGGTGAGGGATTGATGACGACACGTGACTTTTGACGTCACCACCCTTTGCAACCTAAGTTACATATATATTATAAATTGAAAACATTTCAAGTGCGAGCCGGTAGCTCATTCGGTAGAGTGCCATTTTCAGATCTTCAATCGCGGGGTTGGTGGTTCGAGTCCCAGGTTGTCATCTGCGACAACTTTTTTTCCGACAGAGCGTAGGGGCGGGATGAGGGATTGATGACGACACGTGACTTTTGACGTCACCACCCTTTGCAACCTAAGGTTCATATATATTATAAATTGAAAACATTTCAAGTGCGAGCCGGTAGCTGAGTCGGTAGAGTGCCATTCTCAGATCTTCAATCGCGGGGTTGGTGGTTCGAGCCCCAGGTTGTCATCTGTGATTTTTTTTTCGACAGAGCGGAGGAGTCGGGGTGAGGGATTGATGACGACACGTGACTTTTGACGTCACCACCCTTTGCAACCTAAGTTACATATATATTATAAATTGAAAACATTTCAAGTGCGAGCCGGTAGCTCATTCGGTAGAGTGCCATTTTCAGATCTTCAATCGCGGGGTTGGTGGTTCGAGCCCCAGGTTGTCATCTGCGACAACTTTCTTTTCCGACAGAGCGTAGGGGGCGGGATGAGGGATTGATGACGACACGTGACTTTTGACGTCACCACCCCTTGCAACCTAAGGTTCATATATATTATAAATTGAAAACATTTCAAGTGCGAGCCGGTAGCTGAGTCGGTAGAGTGCCATTCTCAGATCTTCAATCGCGGGGTTGGTGGTTCGAGCCCCAGGTTGTCATCTGTGACTTTTTTTTTTCGACAGAGCGGAGGAGTCGGGGTGAGGGATTGATGACGACACGTGACTTTTGACGTCACCACCCTTTGCAACCTAAGTTACATATATATTATAAATTGAAAACATTTCAAGTGCGAGCCGGTAGCTCATTCGGTAGAGTGCCATTTTCAGATCTTCAATCGCGGGGTTGGTGGTTCGAGCCCCAGGTTGTCATCTGCGACAACTTTTTTCCGACAGAGCGTAGGGGGTGGGATGAGGGATTGATGACGACACGTGACTTTTGACGTCACCACCCTTTGCAACCTAAGGTTCATATATATTATAAATTGAAAACATTTCAAGTGCGAGCCGGTAGCTGAGTCGGTAGAGTGCCATTCTCAGATCTTCAATCGCGGGGTTGGTGGTTCGAGCCCCAGGTTGTCATCTGTGACTTTTTTTTTTCGACAGAGCGGAGGAGTCGGGGTGAGGGATTGATGACGACACGTGACTTTTGACGTCACCACCCTTTGCAACCTAAGTTACATATATATTATAAATTGAAAACATTTCAAGTGCGAGCCGGTAGCTCATTCGGTAGAGTGCCATTTTCAGATCTTCAATCGCGGGGTTGGTGGTTCGAGCCCCAGGTTGTCATCTGCGACAATTTTTTTCCGACAGAGCGTAGGGGGCGGGATGAGGGATTGATGACGACACGTGACTTTTGACGTCACCACCCTTTGCAACCTAAGGTTCATATATATTATAAATTGAAAACATTTCAAGTGCGAGCCGGTAGCTGAGTCGGTAGAGTGCCATTCTCAGATCTTCAATCGCGGGGTTGGTGGTTCGAGCCCCAGGTTGTCATCTGTGACTTTTTTTTTTCGACAGAGCGGAGGAGTCGGGGTGAGGGATTGATGACGACACGTGACTTTTGACGTCACCACCCTTTGCAACCTAAGTTACATATATATTATAAATTGAAAACATTTCAAGTGCGAGCCGGTAGCTCATTCGGTAGAGTGCCATTTTCAGATCTTCAATCGCGGGGTTGGTGGTTCGAGCCCCAGGTTGTCATCTGCGACAACTTTTTTTTCCGACAGAGCGTAGGGGGCGGGATGAGGGATTGATGACGACACGTGACTTTTGACGTCACCACCCTTTGCAACCTAAGGTTCATATATATTATAAATTGAAAACATTTCAAGTGCGAGCCGGTAGCTGAGTCGGTAGAGTGCCATTCTCAGATCTTCAATCGCGGGGTTGGTGGTTCGAGCCCCAGGTTGTCATCTGTGACTTTTTTTTTTCGACAGAGCGGAGGAGTCGGGGTGAGGGATTGATGACGACACGTGACTTTTGACGTCACCACCCTTTGCAACCTAAGTTACATATATATTATAAATTGAAAACATTTCAAGTGCGAGCCGGTAGCTCATTCGGTAGAGTGCCATTTTCAGATCTTCAATCGCGGGGTTGGTGGTTCGAGCCCCAGGTTGTCATCTGCGACAACTTTTTTTCCGACAGAGCGTAGGGGGCGGGGGCGGATGAGGGATTGACGACGACACGTGACTTTTGACGTCACCACCCTTTGCAACCTAAGGTTCATATATATTATAAATTGAAAACATTTCAAGTGCGAGCCGGTAGCTGAGTCGGTAGAGTGCCATTCTCAGATCTTCAATCGCGGGGTTGGTGGTTCGAGCCCCAGGTTGTCATCTGTGATTTTTTTTTCGACAGAGCGGAGGAGTCGGGGTGAGGGATTGATGACGACACGTGACTTTTGACGTCACCACCCTTTGCAACCTAAGTTACATATATATTATAAATTGAAAACATTTCAAGTGCGAGCCGGTAGCTCATTCGGTAGAGTGCCATTTTCAGATCTTCAATCGCGGGGTTGGTGGTTCGAGCCCCAGGTTGTCATCTGCGACAACTTTTTTCCGACAGAGCGTAGGGGTCGGGATGAGGGATTGATGACGACACGTGACTTTTGACGTCACCACCCCTTGCAACCTAAGGTTCATATATATTATAAATTGAAAACATTTCAAGTGCGAGCCGGTAGCTGAGTCGGTAGAGTGCCATTCTCAGATCTTCAATCGCGGGGTTGGTGGTTCGAGCCCCAGGTTGTCATCTGTGACTTTTTTTTTTCGACAGAGCGGAGGAGTCGGGGTGAGGGATTGATGACGACACGTGACTTTTGACGTCACCACCCTTTGCAACCTAAGTTACATATATATTATAAATTGAAAACATTTCAAGTGCGAGCCGGTAGCTCATTCGGTAGAGTGCCATTTTCAGATCTTCAATCGCGGGGTTGGTGGTTCGAGCCCCAGGTTGTCATCTGCGACAACTTTTTTTCCGACAGAGCGTAGGGGGTGGGATGAGGGATTGTTGACGACACGTGACTTTTGACGTCACCACCCTTTGCAACCTAAGGTTCATATATATTATAAATTGAAAACATTTCAAGTGCGAGCCGGTAGCTGAGTCGGTAGAGTGCCATTCTCAGATCTTCAATCGCGGGGTTGGTGGTTCGAGCCCCAGGTTGTCATCTGTGACTTTTTTTTTTCGACAGAGCGGAGGAGTCGGGGTGAGGGATTGATGACGACACGTGACTTTTGACGTCACCACCCTTTGCAACCTAAGTTACATATATATTATAAATTGAAAACATTTCAAGTGCGAGCCGGTAGCTCATTCGGTAGAGTGCCATTTTCAGATCTTCAATCGCGGGGTTGGTGGTTCGAGTCCCAGGTTGTCATCTGCGACAACTTTTTTTTCCGACAGAGCGTAGGGGGCGGGATGAGGGATTGATGACGACACGTGACTTTTGACGTCACCACCCTTTGCAACCTAAGGTTCATATATATTATAAATTGAAAACATTTCAAGTGCGAGCCGGTAGCTCATTCGGTAGAGTGCCATTTTCAGATCTTCAATCGCGGGGTTGGTGGTTCGAGCCCCAGGTTGTCATCTGCGACAACTTTTTTTCCGACAGAGCGTAGGGGGCGGGATGAGGGATTGATGACGACACGTGACTTTTGACGTCACCACCCTTTGCAACCTAAGGTTCATATATATTATAAATTGAAAACATTTCAAGTGCGAGCCGGTAGCTGAGTCGGTAGAGTGCCATTCTCAGATCTTCAATCGCGGGGTTGGTGGTTCGAGCCCCAGGTTGTCATCTGTGCCTTTTTTTTCGACAGAGCGGAGGAGTCGGGGTGAGGGATTGATGACGACACGTGACTTTTGACGTCACCACCCTTTGCAACCTAAGTTACATATATATTATAAATTGAAAACATTTCAAGTGCGAGCCGGTAGCTCATTCGGTAGAGTGCCATTTTCAGATCTTCAATCGCGGGGTTGGTGGTTCGAGCCCCAGGTTGTCATCTGCGACAACTTTTTTCCGACAGAGCGTAGGGGGTGGGATGAGGGATTGTTGACGACACGTGACTTTTGACGTCACCACCCTTTGCAACCTAAGGTTCATATATATTATAAATTGAAAACATTTCAAGTGCGAGCCGGTAGCTGAGTCGGTAGAGTGCCATTCTCAGATCTTCAATCGCGGGGTTGGTGGTTCGAGCCCCAGGTTGTCATCTGTGACTTTTTTTTTTCGACAGAGCGGAGGAGTCGGGGTGAGGGATTGATGACGACACGTGACTTTTGACGTCACCACCCTTTGCAACCTAAGTTACATATATATTATAAATTGAAAACATTTCAAGTGCGAGCCGGTAGCTCATTCGGTAGAGTGCCATTTTCAGATCTTCAATCGCGGGGTTGGTGGTTCGAGTCCCAGGTTGTCATCTGCGACAACTTTTCCTTCCCACAGAGCGTAGGGGGCGGGATGAGGGATTGATGACGACACGTGACTTTTGACGTCACCACCCTTTGCAACCTAAGTTACATATATATTATAAATTGAAAACATTTCAAGTGCGAGCCGGTAGCTCATTCGGTAGAGTGCCATTTTCAGATCTTCAATCGCGGGGTTGGTGGTTCGAGCCCCAGGTTGTCATCTGCGACAGGGTGTCGGGCCGACAGAGCGTAGGGGGCGGGATGAGGGATTGATGACGACACGTGACTTTTGACGTCACCACCCCTTGCAACCTAAGGTTCATATATATTATAAATTGAAAACATTTCAAGTGCGAGCCGGTAGCTGAGTCGGTAGAGTGCCATTCTCAGATCTTCAATCGCGGGGTTGGTGGTTCGAGCCCCAGGTTGTCATCTGTGACTTTTTTTTTTCGACAGAGCGGAGGAGTCGGGGTGAGGGATTGATGACGACACGTGACTTTTGACGTCACCACCCTTTGCAACCTAAGTTACATATATATTATAAATTGAAAACATTTCAAGTGCGAGCCGGTAGCTCATTCGGTAGAGTGCCATTTTCAGATCTTCAATCGCGGGGTTGGTGGTTCGAGCCCCAGGTTGTCATCTGCGACAACTTTTTTTCCGACAGAGCGTAGGGGGTGGGATGAGGGATTGTTGACGACACGTGACTTTTGACGTCACCACCCTTTGCAACCTAAGGTTCATATATATTATAAATTGAAAACATTTCAAGTGCGAGCCGGTAGCTGAGTCGGTAGAGTGCCATTCTCAGATCTTCAATCGCGGGGTTGGTGGTTCGAGCCCCAGGTTGTCATCTGTGACTTTTTTTTTTCGACAGAGCGGAGGAGTCGGGGTGAGGGATTGATGACGACACGTGACTTTTGACGTCACCACCCTTTGCAACCTAAGTTACATATATATTATAAATTGAAAACATTTCAAGTGCGAGCCGGTAGCTCATTCGGTAGAGTGCCATTTTCAGATCTTCAATCGCGGGGTTGGTGGTTCGAGTCCCAGGTTGTCATCTGCGACTACTTTTGATTCCGACAGAGCGTAGGGGGCGGGATGAGGGATTGATGACGACACGTGACTTTTGACGTCACCACCCTTTGCAACCTAAGTTACATATATATTATAAATTGAAAACATTTCAAGTGCGAGCCGGTAGCTCATTCGGTAGAGTGCCATTTTCAGATCTTCAATCGCGGGGTTGGTGGTTCGAGCCCCAGGTTGTCATCTGCGACAACTTCTTTTTCCGACAGAGCGGAGGAGTCGGGATGAGGGATTGATGACGACACGTGACTTTTGACGTCACCACCCCTTGCAACCTAAGGTTCATATATATTATAAATTGAAAACATTTCAAGTGCGAGCCGGTAGCTGAGTCGGTAGAGTGCCATTCTCAGATCTTCAATCGCGGGGTTGGTGGTTCGAGCCCCAGGTTGTCATCTGTGACTTTTTTTTTCGACAGAGCGGAGGAGTCGGGGTGAGGGATTGATGACGACACGTGACTTTTGACGTCACCACCCTTTGCAACCTAAGTTACATATATATTATAAATTGAAAACATTTCAAGTGCGAGCCGGTAGCTCATTCGGTAGAGTGCCATTTTCAGATCTTCAATCGCGGGGTTGGTGGTTCGAGCCCCAGGTTGTCATCTGCGACAACTTTTTTTCCGACAGAGCGTAGGGGGTGGGATGAGGGATTGTTGACGACACGTGACTTTTGACGTCACCACCCTTTGCAACCTAAGGTTCATATATATTATAAATTGAAAACATTTCAAGTGCGAGCCGGTAGCTGAGTCGGTAGAGTGCCATTCTCAGATCTTCAATCGCGGGGTTGGTGGTTCGAGCCCCAGGTTGTCATCTGTGACTTTTTTTTTTCGACAGAGCGGAGGAGTCGGGGTGAGGGATTGATGACGACACGTGACTTTTGACGTCACCACCCTTTGCAACCTAAGTTACATATATATTATAAATTGAAAACATTTCAAGTGCGAGCCGGTAGCTCATTCGGTAGAGTGCCATTTTCAGATCTTCAATCGCGGGGTTGGTGGTTCGAGTCCCAGGTTGTCATCTGCGACAACTTTTTTTTCCGACAGAGCGTAGGGGGCGGGATGAGGGATTGATGACGACACGTGACTTTTGACGTCACCACCCTTTGCAACCTAAGTTACATATATATTATAAATTGAAAACATTTCAAGTGCGAGCCGGTAGCTCATTCGGTAGAGTGCCATTTTCAGATCTTCAATCGCGGGGTTGGTGGTTCGAGCCCCAGGTTGTCATCTGCGACAACTTATAGTTTGGAGATAGCGTAGGGGGCGGGATGAGGGATTGATGACGACACGTGACTTTTGACGTCACCACCCCTTGCAACCTAAGGTTCATATATATTATAAATTGAAAACATTTCAAGTGCGAGCCGGTAGCTGAGTCGGTAGAGTGCCATTCTCAGATCTTCAATCGCGGGGTTGGTGGTTCGAGCCCCAGGTTGTCATCTGTGACTTTTCGTCGCTCGACCGAGCGTAGGAGTCGGGGTGAGGGATTGATGACGACACGTGACTTTTGACGTCACCACCCTTTGCAACCTAAGTTACATATATATTATAAATTGAAAACATTTCAAGTGCGAGCCGGTAGCTCATTCGGTAGAGTGCCATTTTCAGATCTTCAATCGCGGGGTTGGTGGTTCGAGCCCCAGGTTGTCATCTGCGACAACTTTTTTCCGACAGAGCGTAGGGGGTGGGATGAGGGATTGTTGACGACACGTGACTTTTGACGTCACCACCCTTTGCAACCTAAGGTTCATATATATTATAAATTGAAAACATTTCAAGTGCGAGCCGGTAGCTGAGTCGGTAGAGTGCCATTCTCAGATCTTCAATCGCGGGGTTGGTGGTTCGAGCCCCAGGTTGTCATCTGTGACTTTTTTTTTTCGACAGAGCGGAGGAGTCGGGGTGAGGGATTGATGACGACACGTGACTTTTGACGTCACCACCCTTTGCAACCTAAGTTACATATATATTATAAATTGAAAACATTTCAAGTGCGAGCCGGTAGCTCATTCGGTAGAGTGCCATTTTCAGATCTTCAATCGCGGGGTTGGTGGTTCGAGTCCCAGGTTGTCATCTGCGACAACTTTGTACCGACAGAGCGTAGGGGGCGGGATGAGGGATTGATGACGACACGTGACTTTTGACGTCACCACCCTTTGCAACCTAAGTTACATATATATTATAAATTGAAAACATTTCAAGTGCGAGCCGGTAGCTCATTCGGTAGAGTGCCATTTTCAGATCTTCAATCGCGGGGTTGGTGGTTCGAGCCCCAGGTTGTCATCTGCGACAACTTTTTTCCGACAGAGCGTAGGGGGCGGGATGAGGGATTGATGACGACACGTGACTTTTGACGTCACCACCCCTTGCAACCTAAGGTTCATATATATTATAAATTGAAAACATTTCAAGTGCGAGCCGGTAGCTGAGTCGGTAGAGTGCCATTCTCAGATCTTCAATCGCGGGGTTGGTGGTTCGAGCCCCAGGTTGTCATCTGTGACTTTTTTTTTTCGACAGAGCGGAGGAGTCGGGGTGAGGGATTGATGACGACACGTGACTTTTGACGTCACCACCCTTTGCAACCTAAGTTACATATATATTATAAATTGAAAACATTTCAAGTGCGAGCCGGTAGCTCATTCGGTAGAGTGCCATTTTCAGATCTTCAATCGCGGGGTTGGTGGTTCGAGCCCCAGGTTGTCATCTGCGACAACTTGTTTCCGACAGAGCGTAGGGGGTGGGATGAGGGATTGTTGACGACACGTGACTTTTGACGTCACCACCCTTTGCAACCTAAGGTTCATATATATTATAAATTGAAAACATTTCAAGTGCGAGCCGGTAGCTGAGTCGGTAGAGTGCCATTCTCAGATCTTCAATCGCGGGGTTGGTGGTTCGAGCCCCAGGTTGTCATCTGTGACTTTTTTTTTCGACAGAGCGGAGGAGTCGGGGTGAGGGATTGATGACGACACGTGACTTTTGACGTCACCACCCTTTGCAACCTAAGTTACATATATATTATAAATTGAAAACATTTCAAGTGCGAGCCGGTAGCTCATTCGGTAGAGTGCCATTTTCAGATCTTCAATCGCGGGGTTGGTGGTTCGAGTCCCAGGTTGTCATCTGCGACAACTTTTTTTCCGACAGAGCGTAGGGGGCGGGATGAGGGATTGATGACGACACGTGACTTTTGACGTCACCACCCTTTGCAACCTAAGTTACATATATATTATAAATTGAAAACATTTCAAGTGCGAGCCGGTAGCTCATTCGGTAGAGTGCCATTTTCAGATCTTCAATCGCGGGGTTGGTGGTTCGAGCCCCAGGTTGTCATCTGCGACAACTTTTTTTCCGACAGAGCGTAGGGGGCGGGATGAGGGATTGATGACGACACGTGACTTTTGACGTCACCACCCCTTGCAACCTAAGGTTCATATATATTATAAATTGAAAACATTTCAAGTGCGAGCCGGTAGCTGAGTCGGTAGAGTGCCATTCTCAGATCTTCAATCGCGGGGTTGGTGGTTCGAGCCCCAGGTTGTCATCTGTGACTTTTTTTTTTCGACAGAGCGGAGGAGTCGGGGTGAGGGATTGATGACGACACGTGACTTTTGACGTCACCACCCTTTGCAACCTAAGTTACATATATATTATAAATTGAAAACATTTCAAGTGCGAGCCGGTAGCTCATTCGGTAGAGTGCCATTTTCAGATCTTCAATCGCGGGGTTGGTGGTTCGAGCCCCAGGTTGTCATCTGCGACAACTTTTTTCCGACAGAGCGAAGGGGTGGGATGAGGGATTGTTGACGACACGTGACTTTTGACGTCACCACCCTTTGCAACCTAAGGTTCATATATATTATAAATTGAAAACATTTCAAGTGCGAGCCGGTAGCTGAGTCGGTAGAGTGCCATTCTCAGATCTTCAATCGCGGGGTTGGTGGTTCGAGCCCCAGGTTGTCATCTGTGACTTTTTTTTTTCGACAGAGCGGAGGAGTCGGGGTGAGGGATTGATGACGACACGTGACTTTTGACGTCACCACCCTTTGCAACCTAAGTTACATATATATTATAAATTGAAAACATTTCAAGTGCGAGCCGGTAGCTCATTCGGTAGAGTGCCATTTTCAGATCTTCAATCGCGGGGTTGGTGGTTCGAGTCCCAGGTTGTCATCTGCGACAACTTTTTTTTCCGACAGAGCGTAGGGGGCGGGATGAGGGATTGATGACGACACGTGACTTTTGACGTCACCACCCTTGCAACCTAAGTTACATATATATTATAAATTGAAAACATTTCAAGTGCGAGCCGGTAGCTCATTCGGTAGAGTGCCATTTTCAGATCTTCAATCGCGGGGTTGGTGGTTCGAGCCCCAGGTTGTCATCTGCGACAACTTTTTTTTCCCGACAGAGCGTAGGGGGCGGGATGAGGGATTGATGACGACACGTGACTTTTGACGTCACCACCCTTTGCAACCTAAGGTTCATATATATTATAAATTGAAAACATTTCAAGTGCGAGCCGGTAGCTCATTCGGTAGAGTGCCATTTTCAGATCTTCAATCGCGGGGTTGGTGGTTCGAGCCCCAGGTTGTCATCTGCGACAACTTTTTTTTCCGACAGAGCGTAGGGGGCGGGATGAGGGATTGATGACGACACGTGACTTTTGACGTCACCACCCTTTGCAACCTAAGGTTCATATATATTATAAATTGAAAACATTTCAAGTGCGAGCCGGTAGCTGAGTCGGTAGAGTGCCATTCTCAGATCTTCAATCGCGGGGTTGGTGGTTCGAGCCCCAGGTTGTCATCTGTGACTTTTTTTTTCGACAGAGCGGAGGAGTCGGGGTGAGGGATTGATGACGACACGTGACTTTTGACGTCACCACCCTTTGCAACCTAAGTTACATATATATTATAAATTGAAAACATTTCAAGTGCGAGCCGGTAGCTCATTCGGTAGAGTGCCATTTTCAGATCTTCAATCGCGGGGTTGGTGGTTCGAGCCCCAGGTTGTCATCTGCGACAACTTTTTTTTTCCGACAGAGCGTAGGGGGCGGGATGAGGGATTGATGACGACACGTGACTTTTGACGTCACCACCCTTTGCAACCTAAGGTTCATATATATTATAAATTGAAAACATTTCAAGTGCGAGCCGGTAGCTGAGTCGGTAGAGTGCCATTCTCAGATCTTCAATCGCGGGGTTGGTGGTTCGAGCCCCAGGTTGTCATCTGTGACAATTTTTTTTTCCGACAGAGCGGAGGAGTCGGGGTGAGGGATTGATGACGACACGTGACTTTTGACGTCACCACCCTTTGCAACCTAAGTTACATATATATTATAAATTGAAAACATTTCAAGTGCGAGCCGGTAGCTCATTCGGTAGAGTGCCATTTTCAGATCTTCAATCGCGGGGTTGGTGGTTCGAGCCCCAGGTTGTCATCTGCGACAACTTTTTTTTTCCGACAGAGCGTAGGGGGCGCGATGAGGGATTGATGACGACACGTGACTTTTGACGTCACCACCGCTTGCAACCTAAGGTTCATATATATTGTAAATTGAAAACATTTCAAGTGCGAGCCGGTAGCTGAGTCGGTAGAGTGCCATTCTCAGATCTTCAATCGCGGGGTTGGTGGTTCGAGCCCCAGGTTGTCATCTGTGACTTTTTTTTTTCGACAGAGCGGAGGAGTCGGGGTGAGGGATTGATGACGACACGTGACTTTTGACGTCACCACCCTTTGCAACCTAAGTTACATATATATTATAAATTGAAAACATTTCAAGTGCGAGCCGGTAGCTCATTCGGTAGAGTGCCATTTTCAGATCTTCAATCGCGGGGTTGGTGGTTCGAGCCCCAGGTTGTCATCTGCGACAACTTTTTTTTCGACAGAGGGTCGGGGTGAGGGATTGATGACGACACGTGACTTTTGACGTCACCACCCTTTGCAACCTAAGGTTCATATATATTATAAATTGAAAACATTTCAAGTGCGAGCCGGTAGCTGAGTCGGTAGAGTGCCATTCTCAGATCTTCAATCGCGGGGTTGGTGGTTCGAGCCCCAGGTTGTCATCTGTGACTTTTTTTTCGACAGAGCGGAGGAGTCGGGGTGAGGGATTGATGACGACACGTGACTTTTGACGTCACCACCCTTTGCAACCTAAGTTACATATATATTATAAATTGAAAACATTTCAAGTGCGAGCCGGTAGCTCATTCGGTAGAGTGCCATTTTCAGATCTTCAATCGCGGGGTTGGTGGTTCGAGTCCCAGGTTGTCATCTGCGACAACTTTTTTCCGACAGAGCGTAGGGGGCGGGATGAGGGATTGATGACGACACGTGACTTTTGACGTCACCACCCTTTGCAACCTAAGTTACATATATATTATAAATTGAAAACATTTCAAGTGCGAGCCGGTAGCTCATTCGGTAGAGTGCCATTTTCAGATCTTCAATCGCGGGGTTGGTGGTTCGAGCCCCAGGTTGTCATCTGCGACAACTTTTTTTCCGACAGAGCGTAGGGGGCGGGATGAGGGATTGATGACGACACGTGACTTTTGACGTCACCACCCTTTGCAACCTAAGGTTCATATATATTATAAATTGAAAACATTTCAAGTGCGAGCCGGTAGCTGAGTCGGTAGAGTGCCATTCTCAGATCTTCAATCGCGGGGTTGGTGGTTCGAGCCCCAGGTTGTCATCTGTGACTTTTTTTTTTCGACAGAGCGGAGGAGTCGGGGTGAGGGATTGATGACGACACGTGACTTTTGACGTCACCACCCTTTGCAACCTAAGTTACATATATATTATAAATTGAAAACATTTCAAGTGCGAGCCGGTAGCTCATTCGGTAGAGTGCCATTTTCAGATCTTCAATCGCGGGGTTGGTGGTTCGAGCCCCAGGTTGTCATCTGCGACAACTTTTTTTCCGACAGAGCGTAGGGGGCGGGATGAGGGATTGATGACGACACGTGACTTTTGACGTCACCACCCTTTGCAACCTAAGTTACATATATATTATAAATTGAAAACATTTCAAGTGCGAGCCGGTAGCTCATTCGGTAGAGTGCCATTTTCAGATCTTCAATCGCGGGGTTGGTGGTTCGAGCCCCAGGTTGTCATCTGCGACAACTTTTTTCCGACAGAGCGTAGGGGCGGGATGAGGGATTGTTGACGACACGTGACTTTTGACGTCACCACCCTTTGCAACCTAAGGTTCATATATATTATAAATTGAAAACATTTCAAGTGCGAGCCGGTAGCTGAGTCGGTAGAGTGCCATTCTCAGATCTTCAATCGCGGGGTTGGTGGTTCGAGCCCCAGGTTGTCATCTGTGACAACTTATTTTCGACAGAGCGGAGGAGCCGGGGTGAAGGATTGATGACGACACGTGACTTTTGACGTCACCACCCTTTGCAACCTAAGTTACATATATATTATAAATTGAAAACATTTCAAGTGCGAGCCGGTAGCTCATTCGGTAGAGTGCCATTTTCAGATCTTCAATCGCGGGGTTGGTGGTTCGAGCCCCAGGTTGTCATCTGCGACAACTTTTTTTCCGACAGAGCGTAGGGGGCGGGATGAGGGATTGATGACGACACGTGACTTTTGACGTCACCACCCTTTGCAACCTAAGTTACATATATATTATAAATTGAAAACATTTCAAGTGCGAGCCGGTAGCTCATTCGGTAGAGTGCCATTTTCAGATCTTCAATCGCGGGGTTGGTGGTTCGAGCCCCAGGTTGTCATCTGCGACAACTTTTTTCGCGACAGAGCGTAGGGGCGGGATGAGGGATTGATGACGACACGTGACTTTTGACGTCACCACCCTTTGCAACCTAAGGTTCATATATATTATAAATTGAAAACATTTCAAGTGCGAGCCGGTAGCTGAGTCGGTAGAGTGCCATTCTCAGATCTTCAATCGCGGGGTTGGTGGTTCGAGCCCCAGGTTGTCATCTGTGACTTTTTTTTTTCGACAGAGCGGAGGAGTCGGGGTGAGGGATTGATGACGACACGTGACTTTTGACGTCACCACCCTTTGCAACCTAAGTTACATATATATTATAAATTGAAAACATTTCAAGTGCGAGCCGGTAGCTCATTCGGTAGAGTGCCATTTTCAGATCTTCAATCGCGGGGTTGGTGGTTCGAGCCCCAGGTTGTCATCTGCGACAACTTTTTTTTTCCGACAGAGCGTAGGGGGCGGGATGAGGGATTGATGACGACACGTGACTTTTGACGTCACCACCCTTTGCAACCTAAGGTTCATATATATTATAAATTGAAAACATTTCAAGTGCGAGCCGGTAGCTGAGTCGGTAGAGTGCCATTCTCAGATCTTCAATCGCGGGGTTGGTGGTTCGAGCCCCAGGTTGTCATCTGCGACAACTTTTTTTTCCGACAGAGCGTAGGGGGCGGGATGAGGGATTGATGACGACACGTGACTTTTGACGTCACCACCCTTTGCAACCTAAGTTACATATATATTATAAATTGAAAACATTTCAAGTGCGAGCCGGTAGCTCATTCGGTAGAGTGCCATTTTCAGATCTTCAATCGCGGGGTTGGTGGTTCGAGCCCCAGGTTGTCATCTGCGACAACTTTTTTTTCCGACAGAGCGTAGGGGGCGGGATGAGGGATTGATGACGACACGTGACTTTTGACGTCACCACCCCTTGCAACCTAAGGTTCATATATATTATAAATTGAAAACATTTCAAGTGCGAGCCGGTAGCTGAGTCGGTAGAGTGCCATTCTCAGATCTTCAATCGCGGGGTTGGTGGTTCGAGCCCCAGGTTGTCATCTGTGACTTTTTTTTTTTCGACAGAGCGGAGGAGTCGGGGTGAGGGATTGATGACGACACGTGACTTTTGACGTCACCACCCTTTGCAACCTAAGTTACATATATATTATAAATTGAAAACATTTCAAGTGCGAGCCGGTAGCTCATTCGGTAGAGTGCCATTTTCAGATCTTCAATCGCGGGGTTGGTGGTTCGAGCCCCAGGTTGTCATCTGCGACAACTTTTTTTCCGACAGAGCGTAGGGGGTGGGATGAGGGATTGTTGACGACACGTGACTTTTGACGTCACCACCCTTTGCAACCTAAGGTTCATATATATTATAAATTGAAAACATTTCAAGTGCGAGCCGGTAGCTGAGTCGGTAGAGTGCCATTCTCAGATCTTCAATCGCGGGGTTGGTGGTTCGAGCCCCAGGTTGTCATCTGTGACTTTTTTTTTTCGACAGAGCGGAGGAGTCGGGGTGAGGGATTGATGACGACACGTGACTTTTGACGTCACCACCCTTTGCAACCTAAGTTACATATATATTATAAATTGAAAACATTTCAAGTGCGAGCCGGTAGCTCATTCGGTAGAGTGCCATTTTCAGATCTTCAATCGCGGGGTTGGTGGTTCGAGTCCCAGGTTGTCATCTGCGACAACTTTTTCCGACAGAGCGTAGGGGGCGGGATGAGGGATTGATGACGACACGTGACTTTTGACGTCACCACCCTTTGCAACCTAAGTTACATATATATTATAAATTGAAAACATTTCAAGTGCGAGCCGGTAGCTCATTCGGTAGAGTGCCATTTTCAGATCTTCAATCGCGGGGTTGGTGGTTCGAGCCCCAGGTTGTCATCTGCGACAACTTTTTTTCCGACAGAGCGTAGGGGGCGGGATGAGGGATTGATGACGACACGTGACTTTTGACGTCACCACCCCTTGCAACCTAAGGTTCATATATATTATAAATTGAAAACATTTCAAGTGCGAGCCGGTAGCTGAGTCGGTAGAGTGCCATTCTCAGATCTTCAATCGCGGGGTTGGTGGTTCGAGCCCCAGGTTGTCATCTGTGACTTTTTTTTTTTCGACAGAGCGGAGGAGTCGGGGTGAGGGATTGATGACGACACGTGACTTTTGACGTCACCACCCTTTGCAACCTAAGTTACATATATATTATAAATTGAAAACATTTCAAGTGCGAGCCGGTAGCTCATTCGGTAGAGTGCCATTTTCAGATCTTCAATCGCGGGGTTGGTGGTTCGAGCCCCAGGTTGTCATCTGCGACAACTTTTTTTCCGACAGAGCGTAGGGGGTGGGATGAGGGATTGTTGACGACACGTGACTTTTGACGTCACCACCCTTTGCAACCTAAGGTTCATATATATTATAAATTGAAAACATTTCAAGTGCGAGCCGGTAGCTGAGTCGGTAGAGTGCCATTCTCAGATCTTCAATCGCGGGGTTGGTGGTTCGAGCCCCAGGTTGTCATCTGTGACTTTTTTTTTTTCGACAGAGCGGAGGAGTCGGGGTGAGGGATTGATGACGACACGTGACTTTTGACGTCACCACCCTTTGCAACCTAAGTTACATATATATTATAAATTGAAAACATTTCAAGTGCGAGCCGGTAGCTCATTCGGTAGAGTGCCATTTTCAGATCTTCAATCGCGGGGTTGGTGGTTCGAGTCCCAGGTTGTCATCTGCGACAACTTTTTTTTCCGACAGAGCGTAGGGGGCGGGATGAGGGATTGATGACGACACGTGACTTTTGACGTCACCACCCTTTGCAACCTAAGTTACATATATATTATAAATTGAAAACATTTCAAGTGCGAGCCGGTAGCTCATTCGGTAGAGTGCCATTTTCAGATCTTCAATCGCGGGGTTGGTGGTTCGAGCCCCAGGTTGTCATCTGCGACAACTTTTTCCGACAGAGCGTAGGGGCGGGATGAGGGATTGATGACGACACGTGACTTTTGACGTCACCACCCCTTGCAACCTAAGGTTCATATATATTATAAATTGAAAACATTTCAAGTGCGAGCCGGTAGCTGAGTCGGTAGAGTGCCATTCTCAGATCTTCAATCGCGGGGTTGGTGGTTCGAGCCCCAGGTTGTCATCTGTGACTTTTTTTCGACAGAGCGGAGGAGTCGGGGTGAGGGATTGATGACGACACGTGACTTTTGACGTCACCACCCTTTGCAACCTAAGTTACATATATATTATAAATTGAAAACATTTCAAGTGCGAGCCGGTAGCTCATTCGGTAGAGTGCCATTTTCAGATCTTCAATCGCGGGGTTGGTGGTTCGAGCCCCAGGTTGTCATCTGCGACAACTTTTTTTTTTCCGACAGAGCGTAGGGGGTGGGATGAGGGATTGTTGACGACACGTGACTTTTGACGTCACCACCCTTTGCAACCTAAGGTTCATATATATTATAAATTGAAAACATTTCAAGTGCGAGCCGGTAGCTGAGTCGGTAGAGTGCCATTCTCAGATCTTCAATCGCGGGGTTGGTGGTTCGAGCCCCAGGTTGTCATCTGTGACTTTTTTTTTCGAAAGAGCGGAGGAGTCGGGGTGAGGGATTGATGACGACACGTGACTTTTGACGTCACCACCGCTTGCAACCTAAGGTTCATATATATTGTAAATTGAAAACATTTCAAG
Organism: Patiria pectinifera; assembly: GCA_029964075.1. Taxonomy (NCBI): domain Eukaryota; kingdom Metazoa; phylum Echinodermata; class Asteroidea; order Valvatida; family Asterinidae; genus Patiria; species Patiria pectinifera. Next base: position 21,422 of record JASAOE010001183.1, read on the forward strand.
TGCGAGCCGGTAGCTGAGTCGGTAGAGTGCCATTCTCAGATCTTCAATCGCGGGGTTGGTGGTTCGAGCCCCAGGTTGTCATCTGTGACATTTTTTTTCCGACAGAGCGTTGGGGCGGGATGAGGGATTGATGACGACACGTGACTTTTGACGTCACCACCCTTTGCAACCTAAGTTACATATATTATAAATTGAAAACATTTCAAGTGCGAGCCGGTAGCTCATTCGGTAGAGTGCCATTTTCAGATCTTCAATCGCGGGGTTGGTGGTTCGAGCCCCAGGTTGTCCTCCGCGAACAGAGTTTTTCACGACAGAGCGTAGGGGGCGGGATGAGGGATTGATGACGACACGTGACTTTTGACGTCACCACCCTTTGCAACCTAAGTTACATATATATTATAAATTGAAAACATTTCAAGTGCGAGCCGGTAGCTCATTCGGTAGAGTGCCATTTTCAGATCTTCAATCGCGGGGTTGGTGGTTCGAGCCCCAGGTTGTCATCTGCGACAATATTTTTTTCCGACAGAGCGTAGGGTGCGGGATGAGGGATTGATGACGACACGTGACTTTTGACGTCACCACCCCTTGCAACCTAAGGTTCATATATATTATAAATTGAAAACATTTCAAGTGCGAGCCGGTAGCTGAGTCGGTAGAGTGCCATTCTCAGATCTTCAATCGCGGGGTTGGTGGTTCGAGCCCCAGGTTGTCATCTGTGACTTTTTTTTTTCGACAGAGCGGAGGAGTCGGGGTGAGGGATTGATGACGACACGTGACTTTTGACGTCACCACCCTTTGCAACCTAAGTTACATATATATTATAAATTGAAAACATTTCAAGTGCGAGCCGGTAGCTCATTCGGTAGAGTGCCATTTTCAGATCTTCAATCGCGGGGTTGGTGGTTCGAGTCCCAGGTTGTCATCTGCGACATCTTTTTTCTTCCACAGAGCGTAGGGGGCGGGATGAGGGATTGATGACGACACGTGACTTTTGACGTCACCACCCTTTGCAACCTAAGTTACATATATATTATAAATTGAAAACATTTCAAGTGCGAGCCGGTAGCTCATTCGGTAGAGTGCCATTTTCAGATCTTCAATCGCGGGGTTGGTGGTTCGAGCCCCAGGTTGTCATCTGCGAGAAATTAGTTTTCCGACAGAGCGTAGGGGGCGGGATGAGGGATTGATGACGACACGTGACTTTTGACGTCACCACCCCTTGCAACCTAAGGTTCATATATATTATAAATTGAAAACATTTCAAGTGCGAGCCGGTAGCTGAGTCGGTAGAGTGCCATTCTCAGATCTTCAATCGCGGGGTTGGTGGTTCGAGCCCCAGGTTGTCATCTGTGACTTTTTTTTTTCGACAGAGCGGAGGAGTCGGGGTGAGGGATTGATGACGACACGTGACTTTTGACGTCACCACCCTTTGCAACCTAAGTTACATATATATTATAAATTGAAAACATTTCAAGTGCGAGCCGGTAGCTCATTCGGTAGAGTGCCATTTTCAGATCTTCAATCGCGGGGTTGGTGGTTCGAGTCCCAGGTTGTCATCTGCGACAACTTTTTTCCGACAGAGCGTAGGGGGCGGGATGAGGGATTGATGACGACACGTGACTTTTGACGTCACCACCCTTTGCAACCTAAGTTACATATATATTATAAATTGAAAACATTTCAAGTGCGAGCCGGTAGCTCATTCGGTAGAGTGCCATTTTCAGATCTTCAATCGCGGGGTTGGTGGTTCGAGCCCCAGGTTGTCATCTGCGACAACTTTTTTTCCGACAGAGCGTATGGGGCGGGATGAGGTATTGATGACGACACGTGACTTTTGACGTCACCACCCCTTGCAACCTAAGGTTCATATATATTATAAATTGAAAACATTTCAAGTGCGAGCCGGTAGCTGAGTCGGTAGAGTGCCATTCTCAGATCTTCAATCGCGGGGTTGGTGGTTCGAGCCCCAGGTTGTCATCTGTGACTTTTTTTTTTCGACAGAGCGGAGGAGTCGGGGTGAGGGATTGATGACGACACGTGACTTTTGACGTCACCACCCTTTGCAACCTAAGTTACATATATATTATAAATTGAAAACATTTCAAGTGCGAGCCGGTAGCTCATTCGGTAGAGTGCCATTTTCAGATCTTCAATCGCGGGGTTGGTGGTTCGAGTCCCAGGTTGTCATCTGCGACAACTTTTTTCCGACAGAGCGTAGGGGGCGGGATGAGGGATTGATGACGACACGTGACTTTTGACGTCACCACCCTTTGCAACCTAAGTTTCATATATATTATAAATTGAAAACATTTCAAGTGCGAGCCGGTAGCTCATTCGGTAGAGTGCCATTTTCAGATCTTCAATCGCGGGGTTGGTGGTTCGAGCCCCAGGTTGTCATCTGCGACTTTTTTTTTTCGACAGAGCGTAGGGGGCGGGATGAGGGATTGATGACGACACGTGACTTTTGACGTCACCACCCCTTGCAACCTAAGGTTCATATATATTATAAATTGAAAACATTTCAAGTGCGAGCCGGTAGCTGAGTCGGTAGAGTGCCATTCTCAGATCTTCAATCGCGGGGTTGGTGGTTCGAGCCCCAGGTTGTCATCTGTGACAACTTTTTTTCCGACAGAGCGGAGGAGTCGGGGTGAGGGATTGATGACGACACGTGACTTTTGACGTCACCACCCTTTGCAACCTAAGTTACATATATATTATAAATTGAAAACATTTCAAGTGCGAGCCGGTAGCTCATTCGGTAGAGTGCCATTTTCAGATCTTCAATCGCGGGGTTGGTGGTTCGAGTCCCAGGTTGTCATCTGCGACAACTTTTTTCCGACAGAGCGTAGGGGGCGGGATGAGGGATTGATGACGACACGTGACTTTTGACGTCACCACCCTTTGCAACCTAAGTTACATATATATTATAAATTGAAAACATTTCAAGTGCGAGCCGGTAGCTCATTCGGTAGAGTGCCATTTTCAGATCTTCAATCGCGGGGTTGGTGGTTCGAGCCCCAGGTTGTCATCTGCTACCTTTTTTCTTTTCAACAGAGCGTAGCAGTCGGGATGAGGGATTGATGACGACACGTGACTTTTGACGTCACCACCCCTTGCAACCTAAGGTTCATATATATTATAAATTGAAAACATTTCAAGTGCGAGCCGGTAGCTGAGTCGGTAGAGTGCCATTCTCAGATCTTCAATCGCGGGGTTGGTGGTTCGAGCCCCAGGTTGTCATCTGTGACTTTTTTTTTTCGACAGAGCGGAGGAGTCGGGGTGAGGGATTGATGACGACACGTGACTTTTGACGTCACCACCCTTTGCAACCTAAGTTACATATATATTATAAATTGAAAACATTTCAAGTGCGAGCCGGTAGCTCATTCGGTAGAGTGCCATTTTCAGATCTTCAATCGCGGGGTTGGTGGTTCGAGTCCCAGGTTGTCATCTGCGACAACTTTTTTTCCGACAGAGCGTAGGGGGCGGGATGAGGGATTGATGACGACACGTGACTTTTGACGTCACCACCCTTTGCAACCTAAGTTACATATATATTATAAATTGAAAACATTTCAAGTGCGAGCCGGTAGCTCATTCGGTAGAGTGCCATTTTCAGATCTTCAATCGCGGGGTTGGTGGTTCGAGCCCCAGGTTGTCATCTGCGACAACGTTTTTGCGACAGAGCGTAGGGGGCGGGATGAGGGATTGATGACGACACGTGACTTTTGACGTCACCACCCCTTGCAACCTAAGGTTCATATATATTATAAATTGAAAACATTTCAAGTGCGAGCCGGTAGCTGAGTCGGTAGAGTGCCATTCTCAGATCTTCAATCGCGGGGTTGGTGGTTCGAGCCCCAGGTTGTCATCTGTGACTTTTTTTTTTCGACAGAGCGGAGGAGTCGGGGTGAGGGATTGATGACGACACGTGACTTTTGACGTCACCACCCTTTGCAACCTAAGTTACATATATATTATAAATTGAAAACATTTCAAGTGCGAGCCGGTAGCTCATTCGGTAGAGTGCCATTTTCAGATCTTCAATCGCGGGGTTGGTGGTTCGAGTCCCAGGTTGTCATCTGCGACAACTTTTTCCGACAGAGCGTAGGGGGCGGGATGAGGGATTGATGACGACACGTGACTTTTGACGTCACCACCCTTTGCAACCTAAGTTACATATATATTATAAATTGAAAACATTTCAAGTGCGAGCCGGTAGCTCATTCGGTAGAGTGCCATTTTCAGATCTTCAATCGCGGGGTTGGTGGTTCGAGCCCCAGGTTGTCATCTGCGACAACTTTTTTTCCGACAGAGCGTAGGGTGCGGGATGAGGGATTGATGACGACACGTGACTTTTGACGTCACCACCCCTTGCAACCTAAGGTTCATATATATTATAAATTGAAAACATTTCAAGTGCGAGCCGGTAGCTGAGTCGGTAGAGTGCCATTCTCAGATCTTCAATCGCGGGGTTGGTGGTTCGAGCCCCAGGTTGTCATCTGTGACTTTTTTTTTTTCGACAGAGCGGAGGAGTCGGGGTGAGGGATTGATGACGACACGTGACTTTTGACGTCACCACCCTTTGCAACCTAAGTTACATATATATTATAAATTGAAAACATTTCAAGTGCGAGCCGGTAGCTCATTCGGTAGAGTGCCATTTTCAGATCTTCAATCGCGGGGTTGGTGGTTCGAGTCCCAGGTTGTCATCTGCGACAACTTTTTTTTCCGACAGAGCGTAGGGGGCGGGATGAGGGATTGATGACGACACGTGACTTTTGACGTCACCACCCTTTGCAACCTAAGTTACATATATATTATAAATTGAAAACATTTCAAGTGCGAGCCGGTAGCTCATTCGGTAGAGTGCCATTTTCAGATCTTCAATCGCGGGGTTGGTGGTTCGAGCCCCAGGTTGTCATCTGCGACAATTTTTGTCACCGACAGAGCGTAGGGGGCGGGATGAGGGATTGATGACGACACGTGACTTTTGACGTCACCACCCCTTGCAACCTAAGGTTCATATATATTATAAATTGAAAACATTTCAAGTGCGAGCCGGTAGCTGAGTCGGTAGAGTGCCATTCTCAGATCTTCAATCGCGGGGTTGGTGGTTCGAGCCCCAGGTTGTCATCTGTGACTTTTTTTTTTCGACAGAGCGGAGGAGTCGGGGTGAGGGATTGATGACGACACGTGATTGACGTCACCACCCTTTGCAACCTAAGTTACATATATATTATAAATTGAAAACATTTCAAGTGCGAGCCGGTAGCTCATTCGGTAGAGTGCCATTTTCAGATCTTCAATCGCGGGGTTGGTGGTTCGAGTCCCAGGTTGTCATCTGCGACAACTTTTTTCCGACAGAGCGTAGGGGCGGGATGAGGGATTGATGACGACACGTGACTTTTGACGTCACCACCCTTTGCAACCTAAGTTACATATATATTATAAATTGAAAACATTTCAAGTGCGAGCCGGTAGCTCATTCGGTAGAGTGCCATTTTCAGATCTTCAATCGCGGGGTTGGTGGTTCGAGCCCCAGGTTGTCATCTGCGACAATTTTTTTTTACGACTCATCGGAGGGTGCGGGATGAGGCACTGATGACGACACGTGACTTTTGACGTCACAATCCTTTGCAACCTAATGTTCATATATATTATAAATTGAAAACATTTCAAGTGCGAGCCGGTAGCTGAGTCGGTAGAGTGCCATTCTCAGATCTTCAATCGCGGGGTTGGTGGTTCGAGCCCCAGGTTGTCATCTGTGACTTTTTTTTTCGACAGAGCGGAGGAGTCGGGGTGAGGGATTGATGACGACACGTGACTTTTGACGTCACCACCCTTTGCAACCTAAGTTACATATATATTATAAATTGAAAACATTTCAAGTGCGAGCCGGTAGCTCATTCGGTAGAGTGCCATTTTCAGATCTTCAATCGCGGGGTTGGTGGTTCGAGTCCCAGGTTGTCATCTGCGACAACTTTTTTTTCCGACAGAGCGTAGGGGGCGGGATGAGGGATTGATGACGACACGTGACTTTTGACGTCACCACCCTTTGCAACCTAAGTTACATATATATTATAAATTGAAAACATTTCAAGTGCGAGCCGGTAGCTCATTCGGTAGAGTGCCATTTTCAGATCTTCAATCGCGGGGTTGGTGGTTCGAGCCCCAGGTTGTCATCTGCGACAACTTTTTTTTACGACAGAGCGTAGGGGGCGGGATGGGGGATTGATGACGACACGTGACTTTTGACGTCACCACCCTTGCAACCTAAGGTTCATATATATTATAAATTGAAAACATTTCAAGTGCGAGCCGGTAGCTGAGTCGGTAGAGTGCCATTCTCAGATCTTCAATCGCGGGGTTGGTGGTTCGAGCCCCAGGTTGTCATCTGTGACTTTTTTTTTCGACAGAGCGGAGGAGTCGGGGTGAGGGATTGATGACGACACGTGACTTTGCCGTCACCACCCTTTGCAACCTAAGTTACATATATATTATAAATTGAAAACATTTCAAGTGCGAGCCGGTAGCTCATTCGGTAGAGTGCCATTTTCAGATCTTCAATCGCGGGGTTGGTGGTTCGAGTCCCAGGTTGTCATCTGCGACAACTTTTTTCCGACAGAGCGTAGGGGCGGGATGAGGGATTGATGACGACACGTGACTTTTGACGTCACCACCCTTTGCAACCTAAGTTACATATATATTATAAATTGAAAACATTTCAAGTGCGAGCCGGTAGCTCATTCGGTAGAGTGCCATTTTCAGATCTTCAATCGCGGGGTTGGTGGTTCGAGCCCCAGGTTGTCATCTGCGACAACTTTTTTTTCCGACAGAGCGTAGGGGGCGGGATGAGGGATTGATGACGACACGTGACTTTTGACGTCACCACCCCTTGCAACCTAAGGTTCATATATATTATAAATTGAAAACATTTCAAGTGCGAGCCGGTAGCTGAGTCGGTAGAGTGCCATTCTCAGATCTTCAATCGCGGGGTTGGTGGTTCGAGCCCCAGGTTGTCATCTGTGCCTTTTTAGTTTCGACAGAGCGGAGGAGTCGGGGTGAGGGATTGATGACGACACGTGACTTTTGACGTCACCACCCTTTGCAACCTAAGTTACATATATATTATAAATTGAAAACATTTCAAGTGCGAGCCGGTAGCTCATTCGGTAGAGTGCCATTTTCAGATCTTCAATCGCGGGGTTGGTGGTTCGAGTCCCAGGTTGTCATCTGCGCCGACTTGTGTTGCGACGGGGCGTAGGGGGCGGGATGAGGGATTGATGACGACACGTGACTTTTGACGTCACCACCCTTTGCAACCTAAGTTACATATATATTATAAATTGAAAACATTTCAAGTGCGAGCCGGTAGCTCATTCGGTAGAGTGCCATTTTCAGATCTTCAATCGCGGGGTTGGTGGTTCGAGCCCCAGGTTGTCATCTGCGACAACTTTTTTTTCCGACAGAGCGTAGGGGCGGGGATGGGGGTTTAATGACGACACGTGACTTTTAACGTCACCACCCTTGCAACCGAAGGATCATATATATCATAAATTGACAACATTTCAAGTGCGAGCCGGTAGCTGAGTCGGTAGAGTGCCATTCTCAGATCTTCAATCGCGGGGGTGATGGTTCGAGCCCCAGGTTGTCATCTGTGACTTTTTAGTTTCGACAGAGCGGAGGAGTCGGGGTGAGGGATTGATGACGACACGTGACTTTTGACGTCACCACCCTTTGCAACCTAAGTTACATATATATTATAAATTGAAAACATTTCAAGTGCGAGCCGGTAGCTCATTCGGTAGAGTGCCATTTTCAGATCTTCAATCGCGGGGTTGGTGGTTCGAGTCCCAGGTTGTCATCTGCGACAACTTTTTAATCAGACAGAGCGTAGGGGGCGGGATGAGGGATTGATGACGACACGTGACTTTTGACGTCACCACCCTTTGCAACCTAAGTTACATATATATTATAAATTGAAAACATTTCAAGTGCGAGCCGGTAGCTCATTCGGTAGAGTGCCATTTTCAGATCTTCAATCGCGGGGTTGGTGGTTCGAGCCCCAGGTTGTCATCTGCGACAACTTTTTTTTTCCGACAGAGCGTAGGGGGCGGGATGAGGGATTGATGACGACACGTGACTTTTGACGTCACCACCCCTTGCAACCTAAGGTTCATATATATTATAAATTGAAAACATTTCAAGTGCGAGCCGGTAGCTGAGTCGGTAGAGTGCCATTCTCAGATCTTCAATCGCGGGGTTGGTGGTTCGAGCCCCAGGTTGTCATCTGTGACTTTTTTTTTCGACAGAGCGGAGGAGTCGGGGTGAGGGATTGATGACGACACGTGACTTTTGACGTCACCACCCTTTGCAACCTAAGTTACATATATATTATAAATTGAAAACATTTCAAGTGCGAGCCGGTAGCTCATTCGGTAGAGTGCCATTTTCAGATCTTCAATCGCGGGGTTGGTGGTTCGAGTCCCAGGTTGTCATCTGCGACAACTTTTTTTTCCGACAGAGCGTAGGGGGCGGGATGAGGGATTGATGACGACACGTGACTTTTGACGTCACCACCCTTTGCAACCTAAGTTACATATATATTATAAATTGAAAACATTTCAAGTGCGAGCCGGTAGCTCATTCGGTAGAGTGCCATTTTCAGATCTTCAATCGCGGGGTTGGTGGTTCGAGCCCCAGGTTGTCATCTGCGACAACTTTTTTTTCCGACAGAGCGTAGGGGGCGGGATGAGGGATTGATGACGACACGTGACTTTTGACGTCACCACCCCTTGCAACCTAAGGTTCATATATATTATAAATTGAAAACATTTCAAGTGCGAGCCGGTAGCTGAGTCGGTAGAGTGCCATTCTCAGATCTTCAATCGCGGGGTTGGTGGTTCGAGCCCCAGGTTGTCATCTGTGACTTTTTTTTTTTCGACAGAGCGGAGGAGTCGGGGTGAGGGATTGATGACGACACGTGACTTTTGACGTCACCACCCTTTGCAACCTAAGTTACATATATATTATAAATTGAAAACATTTCAAGTGCGAGCCGGTAGCTCATTCGGTAGAGTGCCATTTTCAGATCTTCAATCGCGGGGTTGGTGGTTCGAGTCCCAGGTTGTCATCTGCGACAACTTTTTTTTCCGACAGAGCGTAGGGGGCGGGATGAGGGATTGATGACGACACGTGACTTTTGACGTCACCACCCTTTGCAACCTAAGTTACATATATATTATAAATTGAAAACATTTCAAGTGCGAGCCGGTAGCTCATTCGGTAGAGTGCCATTTTCAGATCTTCAATCGCGGGGTTGGTGGTTCGAGCCCCAGGTTGTCATCTGCGACAACTTTTTTTTCCGACAGAGCGTAGGGGGCGGGATGAGGGATTGATGACGACACGTGACTTTTGACGTCACCACCCTTTGCAACCTAAGGTTCATATATATTATAAATTGAAAACATTTCAAGTGCGAGCCGGTAGCTGAGTCGGTAGAGTGCCATTCTCAGATCTTCAATCGCGGGGTTGGTGGTTCGAGCCCCAGGTTGTCATCTGTGACTTTTTTTTTTTCGACAGAGCGGAGGAGTCGGGGTGAGGGATTGATGACGACACGTGACTTTTGACGTCACCACCCTTTGCAACCTAAGTTACATATATATTATAAATTGAAAACATTTCAAGTGCGAGCCGGTAGCTCATTCGGTAGAGTGCCATTTTCAGATCTTCAATCGCGGGGTTGGTGGTTCGAGTCCCAGGTTGTCATCTGCGACAATTTTTTTCGACGGAGGGGTCGGGATGAGGGATTGATGACGACACGTGACTTTTGACGTCACCACCCTTTGCAACCTAAGTTACATATATATTATAAATTGAAAACATTTCAAGTGCGAGCCGGTAGCTCATTCGGTAGAGTGCCATTTTCAGATCTTCAATCGCGGGGTTGGTGGTTCGAGCCCCAGGTTGTCATCTGCGACAACTTTCCTTACCGACCGAGCGTAGGATGAGGGATGAGGGATTGATGACGACACGTGACTTTTGACGTCACCACCCCTTGCAACCTAAGGTTCATATATATTATAAATTGAAAACATTTCAAGTGCGAGCTGGTAGCTGAGTCGGTAGAGTGCCATTCTCAGATCTTCAATCGCGGGGTTGGTGGTTCGAGGCCCAGGTTGTCATCTGTGCCTTTTTTTTCCACAGAGCAGACCGGTCGGGGTGAGGGATTGGTGACGACACGTGACTTTTGACGTCACCACCCTTTGCAACCTAAGTTACATATATATTATAAATTGAAAACATTTCAAGTGCGAGCCGGTAGCTCATTCGGTAGAGTGCCATTTTCAGATCTTCAATCGCGGGGTTGGTGGTTCGAGTCCCAGGTTGTCATCTGCGACAACTTTTTCCGACAGAGCGTAGGGGGCGGGATGAGGGATTGATGACGACACGTGACTTTTGACGTCACCACCCTTTGCAACCTAAGTTACATATATATTATAAATTGAAAACATTTCAAGTGCGAGCCGGTAGCTCATTCGGTAGAGTGCCATTTTCAGATCTTCAATCGCGGGGTTGGTGGTTCGAGCCCCAGGTTGTCATCTGCGACAACTTTTTGTTCCGACAGAGCGTAGGGGGCGGGATGAGGGATTGATGACGACACGTGACTTTTGACGTCACCACCCCTTGCAACCTAAGGTTCATATATATTATAAATTGAAAACATTTCAAGTGCGAGCCGGTAGCTGAGTCGGTAGAGTGCCATTCTCAGATCTTCAATCGCGGGGTTGGTGGTTCGAGCCCCAGGTTGTCATCTGTGACTTTTTTTTTTTCGACAGAGCGGAGGAGTCGGGGTGAGGGATTGATGACGACACGTGACTTTTGACGTCACCACCCTTTGCAACCTAAGTTACATATATATTATAAATTGAAAACATTTCAAGTGCGAGCCGGTAGCTCATTCGGTAGAGTGCCATTTTCAGATCTTCAATCGCGGGGTTGGTGGTTCGAGTCCCAGGTTGTCATCTGCGACAACTTTTTTTTCCGACAGAGCGTAGGGGGCGGGGTGAGGGATTGATGACGACACGTGACTTTTGACGTCACCACCCTTTGCAACCTAAGTTTCATATATATTATAAATTGAAAACATTTCAAGTGCGAGCCGGTAGCTCATTCGGTAGAGTGCCATTTTCAGATCTTCAATCGCGGGGTTGGTGGTTCGAGCCCCAGGTTGTCATCTGCGACAACTTTTTTTTCCGACAGAGCGTAGGGGGCGGGATGAGGGATTGATGACGACGACACGTGACTTTTGACGTCACCACCCTTTGCAACCTAAGGTTCATATATATTATAAATTGAAAACATTTCAAGTGCGAGCCGGTAGCTGAGTCGGTAGAGTGCCATTCTCAGATCTTCAATCGCGGGGTTGGTGGTTCGAGCCCCAGGTTGTCATCTGTGACTTTTTTTTTCGACAGAGCGGAGGAGTCGGGGTGAGGGATTGATGACGACACGTGACTTTTGACGTCACCACCCTTTGCAACCTAAGGTTCATATATATTATAAATTGAAAACATTTCAAGTGCGAGCCGGTAGCTCATTCGGTAGAGTGCCATTTTCAGATCTTCAATCGCGGGGTTGGTGGTTCGAGTCCCAGGTTGTCATCTGCGACAACTTTTTTTTCCGACAGAGCGTAGGGGGCGGGATGAGGGATTGATGACGACACGTGACTTTTGACGTCACCACCCTTTGCAACCTAAGTTACATATATATTATAAATTGAAAACATTTCAAGTGCGAGCCGGTAGCTCATTCGGTAGAGTGCCATTTTCAGATCTTCAATCGCGGGGTTGGTGGTTCGAGCCCCAGGTTGTCATCTGCGACAACTTTTTTTCCGACAGAGCGTAGGGGGCGGGATGAGGGATTGATGACGACGACACGTGACTTTTGACGTCACCATCCTTTGCAACCTAAGGTTCATATATATTATAAATTGACAACATTTCAAGTGCGAGCCGGTAGCTGAGTCGGTAGAGTGCCACTCTCAGATCTTCAATCGCGGGGTTGGTGGTTCGAGCCCCAGGTTGTCATCTGCGACAACTTTTTTTTCCGACAGAGCGTAGGGGGCGGGATGAGGGATTGATGACGACGACACGTGACTTTTGACGTCACCATCCTTTGCAACCTAAGGTTCATATATATTATAAATTGACAACATTTCAAGTGCGAGCCGGTAGCTCATTCGGTAGAGTGCCATTCTCAGATCTTCAATCGCGGGGTTGGTGTTTCGAGCCCCAGGTTGTCATCTGCGACATTTTTTTTTTTTTTTGGTAGAGTGCTGTTCTCATTTATGCCCTCCCCTACTTGGCTACGCCTATGGTTGTGAATATTTTCCCCGAATTTCTGAAGTGGGAGCATCTATCATTTGGGGTCTACGGGTGCACACTGGTAAATAGGCCTAAATCAATCCGCCGAGCTCATGAATAAAAGTTATACCCTCAAAATATTCTATATTAGAAAGTTCTGGGAGCCATAACATTGGGGAATTGAAGAGATATGGCAATGAACCTCTGGCCCGGACTTGGGGCTCCCAATTCTGAGCATTTTGGATACAATTGGGCTTGAAAGTGGCGCTATTTTGCCATGTTGTGGAGGGATCGTTTTTCAAGATGGCTGCCGTTCCGCTTTGGGGAAAATAGGGGTCGTCTTCTTTGGGCGAGAATTTCTCGAAAAGTCAATGGTCAACCCACCAAAAAATGAAAAGAAATTGAAAGACGACATGTCGATCATCATTTTTCTGTGCAGCTTAAATACCTGTGAGAGTTTTGAGTATTTTAAAAAGAATTTTGAAGTATGGGCATTTAGCACTATATAGTGTCTATGGGAATTTATTTGCAGGGTTGCATCCCTACTGAAGTTTATTTTAATACCTTAGCGAAGCCGAAACAGCGACCTCTGTTGAAATAATTGAATCAATAGACTGGTGCTACCTATCAGTGTATTATTATTTGTTTTACGTGATGATGATACAAGAAGCCAGTCCTCACTTACTTGCAGTAAGCTGGTCTGGTTCCCGCCCCAACTACTGCTACCACCCTACCACAAACGAAAACAATTCACTGGTACCCGATTGCCTAAAGAAGGCAACGTAAAAGTACCTCGCAACCATTGAAATTATTTGGGAAATACATGTATATCGTACATACATATACAGATGACAGATCCTGAGCCCATAATTACTCGGTTTCTCATCTCTGGAAACCTGCAAATTCACGTAAACGTTAGCGTACATGAAACTGCAGACCCGCATAAAAAGGTAAGAATTCAAAAACAGATTATGCTGATCCCTCCACAAGTGTGACGCCAGTTTATTCGCAGGCCTATGTGGGCCGCTCAGCCGACACAAAATTGGCAATTCCACACGCATGACACGGAGCTTCCACACTAGTAGTAGTACTAGTACTAGTACTCTAATGCCTAGCCCAGGTGGACTCCCTTTCCTCCCTACGTAACGGAG
>JASAOE010001186.1:0-11093 GCA_029964075.1 Patiria pectinifera
ACATCACGCTACTTGTTTTAACCCCTTCTTTATGTTCACATCTGATATTCATTTTTATAATACCCGAAGCACTAAAGAAGAAATTTATTGTCCAATTTAACAGGACAACATAATCTGAAAATAGTGTTATTCAACGTGGTACATCATATTGGAATAGCTTAGATAACTTCTTAAAATCGTTACCTTCCTTCTCTGTCTTTGTTAAAAAACCTTATTTCACATCTACTCAATTCTTATTCGAATAATTAGTTATAATTTATGAATCTTAATGTATGCTCTCGTCTCATACCAGTTTCTGTTTTTTCTAGGTTGTGTCTTTGTGTGTCTGATTGTTGTCCATTTGTCCTTTGTCGCTGTCTCTGTTTGTTTCTCGGTCATGCACAATTGTCTGTCGATAGGTAAGCGTACAAAAGCATGACGCTTCACCTTATATCTAAATGTTGTCGTTAGTTAGATTTAGTATTGATCCATGTACATTATTATACACCTTTACATAATTCATTGCATTTTGCTCTGTATAATGAGTTTACACGACACAGTAACATTTTATTGTGTGGAACTATGTGATGGCAACATTGAAATAAATGTTTCTAGTTAAAGCTAGAAAGCCCGGACGTGCAAGATTGCGGACATGAACATCATCCCAATGTTTCACATAATATCGCGCAGCATATGCCAAATCCTATTCGCTGATTTGTTGCAATTAAACGGAATCGTGACTTCGTATTTCTCATTAAAATATTGACCTTGGGTGTAGCAGTCATGTCAAAGAGCAATGCCTTTGTCTTGCTGGGATGCGCATGAGTGAAGCTGCTGTGCATTCATTGTTACTGAATTAAAATAAGAAAAGACGCCCTGTAACATAACTGCTATGCCTAAGGCCTTTTGTTAATTACAACACCATGACAACTTCAAAATGGAAACGCTGTACAGTCGAGTCTCGTTATAAAAAAACTCCCTCGGACCTAGCCAAATTGTTTGTTATATCAGAATTTTGTATTAAGAGGAACATCAGTCCCATTCATTGTGCACATAAATGCACAGTCGGGACCAAGGCTTTATGTTTGTTATAAACAGAATTTTGTATTAACAGAGTTTGTACTAACGAGAGTCGAATGTATACAAGTGGGCACAATGTATATAATTAAAAAAAATATTAAAGGGAAGATACAACATTTCCAAACATCAAAAAACGAAATGATCAAATTATCACGAACTACCTTACTGGATTGTTAGGGAATAATAGTCTAAAGCATCCTGTGAAATCGGCGCTCCTGATGGTGTGCCAGCTGACATTTTCAAGAAAAATTGTATTTGTCCAACGCTTGTCGGCCGACCAGCGTTGGAGAAAACTGGCTGATTTTCAAAAACTGCTCCTAATTTTTCATATTTAGTTATTCCGCATTTTCTCTGCAATTGATTACACACCTGTGAAGAGCTACAAGCCTGCCAGACTGATTCTCCGACCTTACAATTCCCAAAAGCCTATACAAATTGCTCCGTTTCATCTAAAGTGGTGTCAGGGAGCCAAACTACAAGAACATGATTGGTTTTCTTGGTTTTTCCAACATCTACAAGCCCAAAACGTGAAACAAGTCTGTTTAACAATTTTTTCTATAACATTTTAATCCTCCAAAATCCATTTATTTCTGAAAATTGCAGCAAAAGCATATGATGTACATTCCCTTTAATGTAGAAGCGGATCCCTTTTCTTTGCCCAATATTTTTCCTTTCACTCTTGAAAGATCGTACTTTCGAACTGTAGTTCTTAGGTCAGGTTGCACTTGACACTCGAATCTTCACTGTGTAAGCAGTTATGAGAACCCCATCCATTGTGGCCGCAAGCTCCTAGGCTAGCCTCGCTGCCACTACACGCCATGTCATCCAAGTGTATAGCCCCCGTGCCCTGTCCATAGAAGGCAGAGGACCAGACCTGGGCAGCAGACGGGTAGCCAAGTTCACGGCAGGCTACCTGACCGTCGTTGATATCCCAACTGTCATCGCAGACCGTTCCCCAGACTCCGTTGTGGTAGACCTCCACACGGCCCTCGTTGGACAATGGACCATTCACCAGACGAATCCCTGTCAGGATTTAAATTATACTTTATGATCATCATAAAACGTAAAATTTAATGTTTTTCCCCGGAGCGGGGTTGCTTATACACCATCTGACAAATAGTCAGCCTAAAAATAGTGTGGCCAAGCCCATCACAAGTCCGGTCAAACGAGAATCACAAGTCCAAACCTCAGGCGCGGTTCTTACCAAACTTTGAATGGGGAGCGCTGATCAAATCCCACAATCATGCACACTATAATAATTACCTATGTACAAATTCCCCCTTCTCAAGAATGGCTACGCCTCTGGCAAACATTTACGTTATTCTTATCAATGCAATTTTCAACAGTTTTCAACGGGGGGCCGGTGGAGGGTTCGACACAAAACCAACCCCCTCTAGATCCGTGCCTGGACGGCTGTGGTGAATATTTTTTGAGGGGGGGGGGGGCCGGAGACCTTTTGCCTGTGACGTCACCTTCTAACATTCTCTACTGCTACTTCTTTTTTTTTGACAATTGGGGTTTTTTTTTGGGGGGGGGTTCTAACCAAAAAATTGGGGGCTGCAGCCTGCGCCTGCCTAACCATTAAAGTCAAACAACAATCAGCTTTGACGAACAGTAACAAAAGCAAATGAGTTTGTCACAGTTCAGTTGAATAGCTTGCGAATTAATTTGATATACTGTCATGTGAAGGACTGGACTAAACACTGCTGAAATACACTCCTGGGGGCTTCCCCCCAAGGAAGAGACAGCCAAATTATTAGAAACTGAAAGGGGAAATCTGTTAGCACTATACGTTTGGACTGTGATTATTAATGAAATGTTTTAAAGAAACCCACATCTTCTTGTCATTAATTAATGCAGCCACGTACTTGTATAACACTTCAGGCTGGCATCTTCGCTATGGGTGCAGTCTTCTACACCCCATCCGTTGTGTGGACAACTGTCAAGGCTAGCTTCTGTACCAGCGCAGTTTATACCGTCGAGGTGGGTCGGCCCGGATCCGGCACCGTGGGTAGCTGAGCTGTAGGCGTTTGTCGCATGCGGGTAGTCCAACTGACGACAGGCGACATTGGCGTCGTTCATGTCCCAATTTTCATCACACACGGTGCCCCAGACGCCATTATACAACACCTCCACCCTGCCCTCGTTTGGCGTCGCACCATTCACCAAACGGATTGATACTGCAAGTAGCAAATGAAACAAACACTGACTTTTTTTCTCGTTTCATTAATTGTATAGGCCAGAGACATAATACCGTCACGCTTTGTTTACATGTGCGCTTCCTATGTGGCAGACGGTCCCTACTTCGTCTGGCGTCCCGACTTCGCTCCCATTATTATTATTAGCTGTTCCCAATTTCAATTATTTCTTATTTTCGTTAAAGTTTTTTTTTAGCTGTTCCCAATTTCAATTGGGAACAGCTCTTGTTTTCGTTAAAGTTTTGTTTTCCTTTTTTGTGTGTGGCTTTTTCGCAATTTTGCGAAAAAGGCATTCTTTTTGTCTTGATTTTTAGCTGTTTCGGTGACACACCGAAACAGCTCTTGTTTTCGTTAAGATTTTTATTTTTTTATTTTTAGCTGTTTCGGTGACTCACCGAAACAGCTCTTGTTTTCGTTAAGATTTTTTTTTTTTTTTTTTTTAGCTGTTTCGGCAACTGCCGAAACAGCTATTGTTTTCGTTAAAGTTTTTTTAGCTGTTTCGGTGACACACCGAAACAGCTCTTGTTTTCGTTAAGATTTTTTTTTTTCTTTTTAGCTGTTTCGGTGACACACCGAAACAGCTCTTGTTTTCGTTAAGATTTTTTTTTTTCTTTTTTTTTTTTTTTCTTCTCCTTTTTCAGACTTTTTCTCCATAGGTTTAACACACGTTTCTTCCACCAATCCACTTTGCCACTTTTTTAAATCCGATTGATTTCAGACTTGGTACATACTTAGACCACCACCCACAGATGGTCCTAGAAGAAATTTGTGATCGTGACGTCATCAGGTGTCAGGTTACGTCACATTAAAGATGTATTTTTGCCCATATGTTTTGTACACGTTTTAAAACACTCTAGTTTGGCATCTTCGTCAATCCAATCGACTTTAAACTGAATTTATACTTAGACCACCACCCACAGATGGTCCTAGACGAAATTCGTGATCGTGACGTCATCAAGAGTCAGGTTACGTCACATTAAAGATGCATTTTGCCCCATAGGGTTTGTACACGTTTTAAAACGCTCCATTTCGGCACTTTCGTAAATCTGATCGACGTTACACTTAATACACACATAGACCATCATCCACAGATGGTCCTAGAAGAAATTCGTGACCGTGACGTCATCAGGTGTCGGGTTACGTCACATTAAAGATGCAGTTTTCTCCATATGTTTTGTACACGTTTTAAAACACTCCACTTTCGACTCTTTGTAAATCCGATCGACCTCAGACTTGGTACATACTTAGACCAACACCAACAGATGGTCCTAGAAGAAATTCGTGATCGTGACATCATCAGGTGTAAGGTTACTTTACATTAAAGATGCATTTTTCCCCATAGGTTTTGTACAAGTTTTTCTTCAAATAATACTTTGGCACTATACACCTGTATGTCTGATTGACTTTTCACTTGGCAGATGACATTCGAAGTGACTTCATCAAGTGTTCATCACGTGCACAGAGTATTTAAAATATCCGAAACAGCTTGTGTTTGTCCACAAACACATTTCTAGTTTTTTTTTCTTCTCCTTTTTCAGACTTTTTCTCCATAGGTTTAACACATGTTTCTTCCACCAATCGACTTTGCCACTTTTTAAAATCCGATTGATTTCAGACTTGGTACATACTTAGACCACCACCCACAGATGGTCCTAGAAGAAATTTGTGATCGTGACGTCATCAGGTGTCAGGTTACGTCACATTAAAGATGTACTTTTGCCCATATGTTTTGTACACGTTTTAAAACACTCCAGTTTGGCATCTTCGTAAATCCGATCGACTTTAAACTTAATTCATACTTAGACCACCACCCACAGATGGTCCTAGACGAAATTCGTGATCGTGACGTCATCAAGAGTCAGGTTACATTACATTAAAGATGCATTTTGCCCCATAGGGTTTGTACACGTTTTAAAGCGCTCCATTTCTGCACTTTCGTAAATCCGATCGACGTTGCACTTAGTACACACTTAGACCACCACCCACAGATGGGGTTTGTACATAGGGTTTGTACACGTTCTTTTCTCCATAGGGTTTGTACACGTTCTTTTCTCCATAGGGTTTGTACACGTTCTTTTCTCCATAGACATTGTGCACGTTGTTTTCTCCATAGGCTTTGTACCCATGGGGTCGGACAACTCGACCGTTATCCAACTTGACATTTTGACAGCGTGCGTGTGCATGCCTTGCCGCCTTACAGCTGGCCAACATTCTACTTTCGTAAATCCGATCGACGTTAGACTTGGTACACACTTAGACTACCACCTACAGATGGTCCTAGAAAAAATTCGTGATCATGACATCATCAGGTGTAAGGTTACTTCACATTAAAGATGCATTTTTCCCCTTAGGGTTTGTACACGTTTTTCTTGAAATCATACTTATACTATATGTCTGATTGACTTTTCACTTGGCAGATGACATTCGAAGTGACTTCATCAAGTGTTCATCACGTGCACAGAGTATTTCAAATATCCGAAACAGCTTGTGTTTGTCCACAAACACATTTCTAGTTTTCTTTTTTTTTTTCTTGGTATTCAGTATGTTCCATAGAGTTTGTGCACGTTTTTCTTCCACCAGTCGACTTTGGCACTTTTTAAAATCCGATCAATTTCAGACTTGGTACATGCTTAGACCACCACCCACAGATGGTCCTAAAAGAAATTCGTGACCGTGACGTCATCAGGTGTCGGCTTACGTGACATTAAAGATGCATTTTTCCCCATATGTTTTGTACACGTTTTAAAACACTCCACTTTGGCCTCTTCGTAAATCCGATCGACCTCAGACTTGGTACATACTTAGACCACCACCCACAGATGGTCCAGGAAGAAATTCGTGACCGTGACGTCATCAGGTGTCGGGTTACTTTACATTAAAGATGCATTTTTTGTCCATTGGGTTTGTACACGTTCTTTTCTCCATAGGGTTTGTACACGTTCTTTTCTCCATAGGTTTTGTACACGTTCTTTTCTCCATAGGGTTTGTACACATTCTTTTCTCCATAGGCATTGTGCACGTTGTTTTCTCCATAGGCTTTGTACCCATAGGGTCGGACAACTCGACCGGTATCCAACTTGACATTTTGACAGCGTGCGCGTGCATGCCTTGCCGCCCTACAGCTGGCCAGGTCTCCGCGCACTCTACGCGGTACATTCATGATGTCACAGATTTATGTGGCTTACATAAATGTGACAAACTTGTAGTTGAGTATGTGAGTTGGGATAATCATGATTTATCAGAAGTTAACAACTTTAAAGAATTTCTTAAATGTTAATGTGGGATTTTCGGGGATTTGTTCAAGTGCGCCACATTAGGAACACGGGAAAGAATTCCATATAAGCCTCCACCTCTATGGGCCATGACAGGAAACGTCAAAGTATATTTAAAGAAATCTTGATTTTTTTTTCCCTCCTAAATTTCCGTTTCTTCGTCAGATTTACAACTTTTGGTACTTTTCAAGTCATATCTAGGAAAATAACTGGAGTCCGTATATGGAATTCTTTCCAAGACGTTTTGTATTCTTGTCAGACCTCGCACACAACTAGCTATGGCACTGTTAAAGTTGTTTGCTGCCCTCTATAGTGTTTTAAATGATCTACCTAAAATGAAGCGGTCGAGATTGTCAGGATTATATTTCGAGGGGCAAAATTACATACAATCTGAGGAATCAATGTGTGCAGTTAAAAGGAGACAGTCATGTGACAAATGCAGGGGGCGGGGATAAAAGGATATCATCAGAGAAGGACAAAACTGGATACCAAGTGATGATTTGGGCAGTCATATGTACACCTAGGCTGATAACGTTTTAAAAGAATATCAGAGGTGCTTAGTAAACTACATGTAAAGAATACAAAATTCACATAGAAGCACCCCCCCCCCCATTGCATAACCATGCCCATTGCCTACCATGTGGGGAAAAAATCATCCTTGTTTTCAGTCAAGAAATGTGATATATAAGGGACACTTTTTATTTGGCTGAATTGTCTTTCCAGAGGATCTGAAATTCATTTTTAGAGGTCATGTGTCAATTCCTTCTGAAAAAGTACATGGAAATCAAAAGTATTTAAAGACATGTATGCCATAAAATGATTTGTAAAAAGTAATATATAAGGCCAAAAAAAAAAAGTCTCCGGTTTCTGGTATGCGCGCGCGTCACCGTAGCCATGCGCGTCGGCAAAATGAAAAATTTTTTTTTTCAATACAAGATGATGTTTCAAAACCGCCAAACTCACTGGTTTGACTGGAATTCTGCTGCTGCACAATTTTAACGTGTTTTTAGATGGGGTTATGATCGAGAATAAGATTTATTTGGCCTCTCTGGACTCCCATATATTTGCACTAAGTTTAGTCGGGCACCATTTGCAGTCATCAGCCGACATTTGAAGCCAAAAAAAAAAAAAACCGGTAAAAAAAAAAAAAAAAGCCGCGTCGCCGCACCACTTTTGGGGCAAGCTCCATACCAGAAACCGGAGACTTTTTTTTTTTGGCCTAAGCATACAGACACGAAAAGTGCAATTCACTTCAATTCATTTATTTTATTTGCATTTTACAATTTTAAAAAGAATTGTGATAGTAATTACCAATTTTAACCATTATTGTACACAGTTATAGTTGAACACATTTCTGATGCTACACATGTACTCTTTGGGTGAAGAAAGAAAAATGCACTGTAATGTGACAGAGTGATCAATTTTTAAGTGTAAAACACTAATTAGTTATATCTTCAAACATGAATTGTCAATTCAGATTGGTTGATCCATAGACGGTGTGATATACATGTACATTTAATAGCAATCGTACTGCGTATCAAGCTACCGTTCCCAAACGCAAAGAAAGGAGGACTGCGCACACATTGAACCACGTGGATTTAGGACGTCTGACATAAATCGACTTCACACACTTGGCGCACACGGCGAAAACTTGGAATCCCCACACAAAGGTTCTGGGTTCGATAGCCGCCGATGGTCACGTCAATCTTTTTTATTCAAAGACAGAAAAAAACACCGAAACAGCTCGGTGTTTGTTTACCTACAAACACAACGTCCGTCTAGTTTTTTTCCCTCCTTTTTCAGACTTTTTCTCCATAGGTTTAACACAAGTTTCTTCCACCAGTCCACTTTGCCACTTTTTCAAATCCGATTGATTTCAGACTTGGTACATACTTAGACCACCACCCACAGATGGTCCTAGAAGAAATTCGTGATCGTGACGTCATCAGGTGTCAGGTTACGTCACATTAAAGATGCATTTTTCCCCATAGGTTTTGTACACGTTTTAAAACACTCCGGTTCGGCATCTTCGTAAATCCGATTGACTTTAAATTTAATTCATACTTAGACCACTACCCACAGATGGTCCTAGACGAAATTCGTGATCGTGACGTCATCAGGTGTCCGGTTACGTCACATTAAAGATGCATTTTTGCCCATATGTTTTGTACACGTTTTAAAACACTCCAGTTTGGCATCTTCTTAAATCCGATCGACTTTAAACTTAATTCATACTTAGACCACCACCCACAGATGGTCCTAGACAAAATTCGTGATCGTGACGTCATCAAGAGTCAGGTTACGTCACATTAAAGATGCATTTTGCCCCATAGGGTTTGTACACGTTTTAAAACGCTCCATTTCGGCACTTTCGTAAATTCGATCGACGTTGCACTTGGTACACACTTAGACCATCACCCACAGATGGTCCTAGAAGAAATTGGTGACCGTGACGTCATCAGGTGTCGGGTTACGTCACATTAAAGATGCATTTTCCCCATATGTTTTGTACACGTTTTAAAACACTCCACTTTGGCCTCTTCGTAAATCCGATCGACCTCAGACTTGGTACATACTTAGACCACCACCCACAGATGGTCCTAGAAGAAATTCGTGATCGTGACATCATCAGGTGTAAGGTTACTTTACATTAAAGATGCATTTTTCCCCATAGGTTTTGTACACGTTTTTCTTCAAATAATTCTTTGGCACTATACACCTGTATGTCTGATTGACTTTTCACTTGGCAGATGAAATTCGAAGTGACTTCATCAAGTGTTCATCACGTGCACAGAGTATTTCAAATATCCGCAACAGCTTGTGTTTGTCCACAAACACATTTCTAGTTTTTTTTTTTTTTTCAGACTTTTTCTCCATAGGTTTAACACACGTTTCTTCTGGCAGTCCACTTTGCCACTTTTATAAATCCGATTGATTTCAGACTTGGTACATACTTAGACCACCACCCACAGATGGTCCTAGAAGAAATTTGTGATCGTGACGTCATCAGGTGTCCGGTTACGTCACATTAAAGATGCATTTTTGCCCATATGTTTTGTACACGTTTTAAAACACTCCAGTTTGGCATCTTCTTAAATCCGATCGACTTTAAACTTAATTCATACTTAGACCACCACCCACAGATGGTCCTAGACAAAATTCGTGATCGTGACGTCATCAAGAGTCAGGTTACGTCACATTAAAGATGCATTTTGCCCCATAGGGTTTGTACATGTTTTAAAATGCTCCATTTCGGCACTTTCGTAAATCTGATCGACGTTACACTTGGTACACACTTAGACCATCACCCACAAATGGTTTTTGAAGAAATTCGTGATCGTGACGTCATCAGGTGTCACGTTACTTTACATTAAAGATGCACATTTTCCCCATAGGTTTGTACACGTTTTAAAACGCTCCGCTTTTTGGCACTTTCGTAAATTTGATCGACTTTATACTTGGTACACACTTAGACCACCACCCACGGATGGTCCTAGACAAAATTCGTGATCGTGACGTTATCAAGAGTCAGGTTACGTTACATTAAAGATTCATTTTGCCCCATAGGGTTTGTACATGTTTTAAAATGCTCCATTTCGGCACTTTCGTAAATCTGATCGACGTTACACTTGGTACACACTTTGACCATCACCCACAAATGGTTTTTGAAGCAATTCGTGATCGTGACGTCATCAGGTGTCACGTTACTTTACATTAAAGATGCACATTTTCCCCATAGGTTTGTACACGTTTTAAAACGCTCCGCTTTTTGGCACTTTCGTAAATTTGATCGACTTTATACTTGGTACACACTTAGACCACCACCCACAGATGGTCCTAGACGAAATTCGTGACCGTGACGTTATCAAGTGTCAGGTTACGTCACATTAAAGGTGCATTTTTCCCCATAGGGTTTGTACATGTTTTAAAACGCTCCATTTCGGCACTTTCGTAAATCCGATCGACGTTACACTTGGTACACACTTAGACCATCACCAACAGATGGTCCTTGAAGAAATTCGTGATCGTGACGTCATCAGATGTCACGTTACTTCACATTAAAGATGTACATTTTCCCCATAGGTTTTAAAACGCTCCACTTTGGCACTTTCGTAAATTTGATCGACTTTATACTTGGTACACACTTAGACCACTACCCATAGATGGTCTTACAAGAAATTCGTCATCGTGGCGTCATGATGTGTCAGGTTACATCACATTAAAGATGCATTGTTTCCCTATTGGTTTTGTGCACGTTTTTCTTCAAACTGAACTTCGGAGTACAAGTCTGATTGGGTTAAACTTTGGTATGCATATTCACATGGACGTGTTATAGATGGAAATTGAAGTGACATCATCATCAAATATCATGTGAAGTCCCTTAAAGGGGCATTTTATTCTTTTATAGGTCTATATCTACAGAACTAAAATGTTCGATTTGGTTGTAACTTGAAATGTACATATTATAATGTGCTGTTATAGATGACATTTATAGTGACGTCACTGATTGTTCATCCCATGCTCAGAGTATTTCAAATATCCGAAACAGCTTGTGATTGTCCAC
>JASAOE010001187.1:0-34630 GCA_029964075.1 Patiria pectinifera
CACCATACCAGTCATGTTCCCTGTATCCAATAACAGTATATGATAATGGGTTTTTGTGCAAAAAGGAACCAGACTATTTTTCCTTTCAGCCTCGCTTTGATTACGTTAATTTGAATGGGAAAAATCATGATGGCCGCAACATGATAATGGTCTATTGCGCTAAAGCTCCAACTGAGGGACACCCTGCATGTACACGTGCATTCTTGTTCATGCACACGACTCAAAAGTAAGCAAGACCAATTTTCCCCAAAATGTGAACAAATCACAGCGTCTTTATATGGGTGCCAGGCTTACAGAGGCAATGCAGTCCATTTAGATCTCTCTGTCACTATTGAGGATGGTCTTGTATACAAAGTCCATAAGTATTTAGATCATAATCTGAACATTGTGTGATTACTAATGCAAGCTTCAACTTACCTTTTCAAAGCCCTCAAGTTCCCTAAAAGATTCTTACATTTTGAGAGATTTACTCAACCGAAAGATACATGTACCGGTACATGTGAACTCACATGGTTTGCAAAATAAACAGTGGCTGAGTGCTTAGCAGGGTTGGTGTAGACACGGGTAACGGGGCCATATTCAGAGAAGAACTCCTTGATGTAGACTCGGTTGTTGACCATTGGTGGAACCCCCTTGATGATGATAGCCTGTAGGTGCTTGATCTCATCTGGGCTAGCCAAGCGTCGGGAAGCTGAACTAGAAGATGATGACCGTCGGGCTTTGTAGAGAGTAGTGAGGAAAAGTAAGTGCACTTCCATGCTCAATGGCATCAATACCAAGAAGGAAATCTCATGACAATGCCATTAACTTTCTTTCACAACATCAATTGTGTTTAATGAAATATTCTGATAAAACTGAATGAGGATTGAAAAAAATTAACAACATCACAATTATTTCGGCTGACGAGCTGTTTTTACCATGGCAAAATTTGTCACTGTTCAGAAAATTTGTGTGGTAATGAGTAGGGGTGTGCATCGGAACTGGGTACCCGAGTACCCGACCACTGATGTCAGGAACCGGTTCCAGATTATGGGATCGGGTATCCGTAACCAACTTTAAAAAAACACTTAGTCATTTTTAAGACAATGAAAAATAAAGGTTTTTATTGCCATTTGTGAGGAATTTTCAAAATGAAAACTGTGCGACATGGAAAACCAAATCAGATTTCACATTTTCTGCATTTTAATGAGCAACAGATGATGCTCACAAAAGTTGCAGTTCTACATTGTAAAGCTTTAAGCCCTTCAGACAACTTCTGAAATTTGAGTTTTGGGGTTAGGTTTCTTTTATGGGTACCCAGACACCTGTTTTTTTTTAACTTCAATACGGTACCTGGATCCCCCACTTCCCATAAATGTATACCACTAGTAATGATACCAGCAATGCGACTGTATCTCAATATGGCTGCTTAACGACTATTAAACTTTTTATACACAGTGTTTGGATTCCTTTTTATGTTTTCGCTTTATACATGTAATGGACAAGCCATGCAATAACTGACCTGGCTTGCTTTCATCTCTTGATCTCTTCCTTTCATCCTCCTTAGACCTGTCTGGACTTCTTCGTTTTCTCTCTGGGCTGTGGCTATGACTTAGATGAGACTCCCTGCTCGATGCATGGCTACCCCTTTGATCAGCCTCTCGGACTGAGTCAAGACTTTTCCCACTGGCTTCTGCTATGGCTCTCCCAAACAGACCTGACCTCTTTATGACTGGTTTCTTTTGTTTGGAATCTCTCTTGATTGTGTCAGCTCCAAATGTTTCCAGATCTGTTATATCGCTTGAGGCAGATGAAAAAGGGTCGTCAAAGGATGTAAGAGTTCGTTTAGAGGCAGCCTCTGATCGACCTGGGGAAAGCTGCCTCTTCGATGAAACATCACTACGCTCATGATGACTTGATGGCTCTTTGACTTTGCCAAACAGCACCTTGCTGTGAGGTTTGGTTTCTCCTTCTATGGGCACTTCTCTTCGAAAATGAACTTTGGTTGGGGATGTGGACATCTGTTCAGATTTTGTTAATGATTTGCCAAAGAGGGGAGGATATGGATCTGTGGTCTTAGCAGATGCTTTGCCAAAGAGGTTTCTGGTCACTGCATCCAATCCTGGTGCAGCTTCTTTGCTTTTAACAAGGGATCCAGGAACCTCAGCTGGTGAGGAATTCGGAGAAGATACCTCACTGGGGACTTCTGCCAAAGAGTCTTTTGTAAAGGCCTGTCCAAACATACTCCCAGCTGAGTCGGTTCCTTTGTTTGAGGTTTGGAGGACACGGGTGGAAGCACTCCCAAACGCGGGTCTGAAGGGAAATAGGTTGCTGGACTCGGTCTGAAATAGACTCTTTCTGGCAGGTGAGCCTTGGAACTGATTTCTGGCCTCAGATACTTGTACCCCTGATTCATTGGAAGATTTTTGTGGGGACCCAAACATCCCACCGCTGACACCAACTCCAGCCAATGTCCCATCAGATGCTGAACTTGAGGACAATTCAGAAGTCTTACTAAATAGTAATGGACCTTTTATATTAGGCTGTAAGGTTGTCTGGGATGTGACTACCCTCCTGGGTGTATCTGGGTCTGTATCAGGGGTATCGGTACCCGACGACTGAGCTCCTAAATTTGCTTGGATGACTAGGTGGGTGCCTGATGAAGGGGAATCAGTGGCAATGACTCTACGTCCGCTGAAGAGCCCAGGTCCTGAATGATGTTCCTCAGCCTCCATCAAGTCTCTCTGACGTCTTACTGATCCTGTAGTACAAATATAGCCACGTTATGAAATGCAAACCAGCATGGATGTTTGATTCCAGCAAACCGTATCTATTGCTGGTGATATCACAATATGTGCAGTCCACTTTAGTAAACTATTGGTAGGGCCGTCTTTTCAGATTTTTAAACTTTTGTCTGAGACTAATAAGATATCAACTAACAATGTTACAAGGTTCTACGTTTTGTATGGGGTTATTACTCAAACTTTCTTTGCAGATTCCAACACCGTTTTCAGTTACAAATAAGACGATTATAATAAAATACTTGTTCATCCAAGTAATACTTTGTTTTGAGGCAGATCAGATTGAAGTTCATGGATAAGACAGGCCTACTAACAGACATGACTTTGAGTTCTTTAGACAAATTCGGACACTGAACATGGACTTTCACAACGCATCAACTTTTTCAAGTGGCAAGAGTTTTGTTACAGATGTCTTTACGTGACTTGTTATAGAATTAATTTGCTGACAACTTCTGATGGAGCACTTACATGTTTACGTTCAATACGCTTCTTCAGTATGCAGGCCAAAGTGTGCAAGTGATACAGCAGGCCTGCACTGCAAGTGAAGTATGTTTATTTTGTGTGTGTAATATTTACAGTTCTACAGGTACCTACATGGGGTACCCAGTGCCCCCCAAAATAACCATAAAAGCACACCTTTATGTGCCATACATATTTGTATCTTTATGCAGTCCGTGACTTTGTTTATCCTTATTACCTTTGTACTTACTTGAACTTCTTCCCTGTCTTTGTAAATCATCAGAGGTTGCTCTGGGTGTTCTTATTCCTCGAGGACCGCCCTGGGATGAGAGCCGTCGAAGGGCTTCCTTCTTCTGAAAAGTGATATGATGAAAGCAATCTGCTTTACAAATCTGCTCAAAGTTCTAAATAACTGAAGGTCCCATTCATTGGCGGACCCTGAAGAGGCAATGGGGGCCATCCCCCCCCCACCACAAAAAAAAATTTTGTTATTTTTTTTAATTTTCAGGAAATAACTTAAAACATCATGTATCTCCCTTGCAAGCCATCAGCTACACATACCTTTTAGTTTTAATATTACAATGTTGAAATAGCGCACGATACTATATACTTAATCCCCTTCCCCGATTTGAAAAAAATTAATACTCGAGCCCTCTTGGCCCCCTGAAAATTTGGTTCTGGACTCGCCATTGGTTCCATTTGCATTAAAAGCCAACGTCCATGTTGCCGATGTGTCTTAAAAGTGTGCAGTTGCAAGAAGGGACCACTGCACACCTGCAAGACTAGATTATATATAATGCACTGGGATACAGTACCGGATTTTGGGACTCTTACGATCTAGTTCTTCTGACATAGGCCTAGTTGTGCCTCCAGCTCTAAAGGGAAAAAATGTCTATGGAGAGTCAAGAAAATTTGCTCAGTATTTCCTAACAAAATTGGAAATATTTCTCAGTCCTAGATTCATGTCTTATCATCATTTTTGCAATGAATGACCTTCATTGAGATGATAAGGTAAGCACAGGTATATTTGATGGGGGGGGGGGGGATTCAACCACCTGTTACTAAGTGCTAAATAAAATGCACCCGAGGTATCATGTTAACATAATAAACTTTACACATGATGTTCAGTTCATGTAATTCAGTCCAAAATTGAACTCACGTAAGCCGTTGCGCGGTGCGGCGGCCATGTTATTGGGTCACGTAAGAACACTGGTATCATTGGTGGCGCTCTTTGACACTTTACAGAGGTGATGACGTCAAATCAAGCCAACCTGTCAATCATTATTGGTTAGGTCATCAGGTCAATGCATGATCGGCTGACAATATTTAGTGGGAAGGGCTGATATAGGGCTGATCAGATTATGACCAACAGAGGGCACTGCTGTGGCTGTTTTCGATCGCCGCGCTGATTGTATTGGCCTGGCACGTTAGGGCGCGGGGTGCACGTGCATGCGGTGAATTGGATCAGGCTTTGAGATTCACTTCGAGATTTTAAGGGTTGATTTGTGTAATTTAGGGGTTTAATTCTTATTCTCACAGGAACTATTTATTTTTATGATGTAATTTATTGTAAAGAAATGTAAAAGTGATGGGAAAAAAACTTTTCCTTTTATTTAACAAAACAATAACATGCCCTAAGCATTGGCCTGCTCGAAACAGCTACATGCCTGTCGAATTCTCCCATACAGTGACCACTCAATCAAAAGGTCACAGGTCATACATAGTGACCATCAACACTGACCAGGGAAGTTCTGAAATAAAGGTAAGTGAGTGCTTACATGTATGCTATATGGAGTTTGAGTTTCTTCCCCCTATTTTAAAATAAAAACGACCAAATTTCCCTTATCTAGTCGAATACTCCCTCTTTAAACTATATGGAAAAAAAAGTGACATCAGGTTGCAACATTTTTTCTGTGATAAGCGTTAGATTAGAGCTGGAGCTACTCAAGCTGTAACGGCAATTATGATTTCAAAATTTCTTATATTTGAATTTAAATGGAAGTAGAACAGTATGATTGAATGTGCACATAATTTAAAGTAGTAATTGCAGAATACCCCACCACTCGGAAATACACCTCTAAAATCTCTGAAGCAACTATATTGAATGCAAGGCCATGCCGCAAAAGGTTTTTTTTTTGTAGTTGGATGCGATGTGAGGAGTGGGGTCGTTGGGCACTCTTTTGAGAACGAAGCAACATTGGTATATATGAGACTTCTCCTATGCTAACGCATACGCACGTATCACGCGTACGTACGTGGGTATGTACGGTATGAACGTAGATGTATAAAAAAAAAAAAATAGGGGGCGGTATAAAGGGTGAATGAGCGTGAAGTAAATTGTGATCAATAGTGGGCGCTATAGAGAGTGAATTATTGACAAATACGTAGTATATATACTGAGTGAGACGGCTTGAGATGTCTTGGATGTGTGGATGCGGGGTGGATGAGCATGAAGTCATCAATAGAGGGCGCTTTATTTACCCCAGGACCCTCTACAGATTTTCCTATTGTAGGACCCACTACTTTATTTCCCTATCTAAAACCAACCCCAACCTACCCACTCATTCCGTCTTGGATGCGTGGATGGGCATGAAGTAAGGGCGCTTTATTGGATGCTTTGATGC
The DNA here is from genome assembly GCA_029964075.1 of Patiria pectinifera. Lineage (NCBI taxonomy): Eukaryota > Metazoa > Echinodermata > Asteroidea > Valvatida > Asterinidae > Patiria > Patiria pectinifera. The sequence continues at coordinate 5,864 of JASAOE010001187.1, forward strand.
TCTCCAGCTGGGATCCCTTATGCAACAACTTAATAACAATAAATTGCCTAAATCTATACGTTCTTTATTCATAAAAAATGAAGAGGTACACCATCATTTTACACGGCAAAGTAAAGACGCACAGACTACTTTTTTCCAAAACCACTGTGAAGCATGAGGGGCCCAAGCTGTGGAATTCCATTGACAAGTCACTAAAGAACATAGCCAGTCCATCTACCTTGAAAAGCAAGTACAAATATCAATTATTAAACATGTATTTATTTATTAAATAAATTATTACAGGGTTACGGCATACAAACTTATTGAATGTAATGTAATTTGTATATATTTTTTGTCATTATTATTTAGTTTGTTTCCCTGGGTTTTTGTCATATTTTCCATGGTTGTAACTTGTGTATTGTTGTTGACTTAAAGAGGTTGTGGAATGCTGAAAATCGTTTTGTTTTTTATATTTTTATATTGTAGAGTAGACCCATATATAGCATAATGACAAACTCCCATTCTTTTCGAATGTGCGTTTATATGTTTATAAAACTGAAATTCATCGAGTAATTTGTTGGTCGGCGAGCGCATAATTGAAATCAACAGTCGTCGGGCTCTTCGTAAAATCAGAAAAAGCGTGACGTAATAAACAGGACTCATTTATACAACGACTGTTTACTGCTGCCCAACCCGCCCCGTCAGCACGTGTGACTCGCAGTCAAGCAGTGAAAAATCAACATTTTGTAAAAGACTCACGGAGATTGATATTCCTTCCCATTGCTTAATTTTTGGATGAGTATATTGAACAAGGACACGGTGACCTCTGAGCTGTTCTTCCGTATAAATTTGAGCCCCAACTGCCCGAAAAAGAGACCAGCGAAAACACGGATACTGCAACTGGCCAGCTGAAAACGCCAGGCAACGCGGCTCTGATGAGTGGTACGGTCTGCGACGTTCGGCGTGAAAAAAACAGCTGCGTTTTATCCAAGGACTCAAAGTATTATGTTCATGATAACATTTTTAGATGAGCATCAACAGTCCTATCGCAACTTTCTTCGTGTTTTACAGACAATCTCAAACGTTATTCTGGTAAATATTCAGTCCAAAGAGACAACAAATCGTCAGGTTGTTTTCGAATTTTACGCGTACGGCACGCATAACGCATCACGGCGGTGGATGTGGTCGACCGTGTCCAGAACTAATGTTGTACGGTTAGCAGCGTCGCGGGCCCCGGTCAAGTTCCTTGCGTTGCCTGGTGCTTTTTATGTATACGTTCGCCACAAAAAAATTAGTCCTCTTCTCTTTTCTTTCCTTGTGCATTTTAATCCTTGTTTTAACATCCTGAAACGATAATTACGAATTTACTTGAATTTTGAAATTGTTAACTTTATTGTTTACCAAAAAAACCCCGTAAAACAACGCCAGGAGACCATGTAAACCTCGGCCTGTAAACGTGGCTACAAAAAAAAGTACAATTCATAAATCATAGTCATGCTCCGTTCATAGAACAAAAATCTCTGGACTTACGACATGTTCGGGATCCCGGTTGAAAACAAAATTCACTGGTCCCGAAATTTAACGAGCACTATCATTATTTTCAGTACCTCATTAAGACTTTATTCAAGAAACTCCAGTGGCAGAGAATTTGTCATTCGATCAAAAGAAGTTCTAGGGAAAATGGAGGCCCGTCACATTATTAATCAGCACTAATGTAAGGAAAACTACGCGGTCCTTTTTCTACGCATTTACCTTCAATTTGTGTGTGACAACGCGTGCGCGTATGCTGCGCAGATAATGGAGGGTCGAGGATACATTTGAACGGGTCTACGGTTCTTCAAGATTGGCAATGGACAAATGGTCCAAAACAGTCTTCCCTATAAATCATTAACAAGTCATATCTCTATTATTTCTTGTCCATGCAATTTCAACAAATCTCTTGAGAAAAGAAGACTCTTGCCGTACGAAATGTACAGTGCATGCGATCAGCGCTCTATCCGTTAATTTGGCTGAAATCCGATCTCGTGTTTTCGCATCACGGTACCCTTCGGACAACAGTGAGGATTCTTATTCCTCCATGCTGACACCCGGACGGGAAAGCTGGAAATTTGTTGCAAACAAAATGTGGTGTGATTACAACCAGCGACTGACACAATTATAGGCATATAGGTTTGCCTTGGCCTAGTGCGTTCGCTACCCGTACACGTATCAACAACGAATTATTTTGAAATTCCAACACCGTTTACCGGTGTCAAAATCTACGGTCCCAGCGGCCGGGCCAGCGGCACAAGTACACCCGTGAATTTCCAGCCACCTTTACATACATAGCGCGTGTCACGGTGATGCGATATGTGCATGTGACGTGAACGATCGAACGATGTTGATGTACGCAGACATTTCTTACTATGGTTGGCCGTTAGGGCAAACACAAAAGAATGATCCCCGATCTATAAATAAAATGATGTGTAACTATCAAAACACTGAATAATCAATAGAAAGTACCAAAAAGTCAATGGAGATATCTTCCTATTAAATTCTGAACTTGCCCATTAGAATTTCAGGGGTAAAAGCTGTTGCCAACTACGGTTGAATTTATGGAGCATGTGGCTGCCCATACAAAATGTCGCTCAGAGTAATTGTAAACAAAGTCATGTCGTTGCGCGGAGTGATTTGCTAAAAGTTTCGCTGGAACTACGCTGCATCGGGAGTCCTGTTTATTACGTCACGATTTACTATGTTTTGTTTGCTGCCCCCAACGACGACTTTTACACAAATTGCACGTTCGGGTCGAAACAGGACCTGAAAAACAGCTCTCAAAAGTTACTACTAGTTGTGCCAAATCTCTGGCTACGCAGTTGAATCAAATTTTAATCACAATATTCTATTCAGAAAAGGGGTCGCCAAATCATAATGAACAGCGCCCTCTACTCACACATTTTTAATCTAAGGTAAAGGTGAAAATTAAAATTGTCAAATGCAAGAATTAGCCTATGTGTACAGTGTAGGCCCTATATGTTTACCTTTTTTTGATTGTAAGAACTTCGGCTGCTCATGTTGATTTTCGGGCAATTCCCCACTGCTGGGTAAACTGGTTCGAGCTATGACCTGATGACGCACCACAAACAACTTAAACTTCGCCAACGTTTGCGCTAAACAAATTCATGATTTAGCTGTGCGCCTGTGAATATCGCATGGATCGCATGATCCTAGACGTCTTTCATGTTATGAAACGACCGTGACCGTTTGGCACCCGACTGCTTTAGCAGTCTAGTAACTAACTCGCTGTACACAAAATCGGGCAACGGGTGACCAGCGGACCAGAAACCAGTCTAAGTCTCACTTTTCCCTTTACCACGAGAGGGCGGTAGACGTGTGTAATGAAAGTGGCACACTTGGCATGTTGAACTGGGTCTTGTTGCATGTTGAACTTGAATTGAAACGCGCTGAAAATGGTTGTTTGCAAATATTATATGAAAGGAGATTGTAAGTTTGGTAATCAATGCCGCTTTGAACACCCGAGGGGAGGTTCAGGTAAGCCTCAACCCGGGCCCATTTAATATCATGCAGTGCCACCATTTCAGTCACGTTCCCAGTATCCAATGATACAGTAGTCAGTGTAGCCTAGCCCTAGCTAGGCAGTAATACGTTTTTCGTGCAAAAAGGAACCAGGCTATTTTTCCTTCCAGTTCCAGCCTCGCTTTGGTTATGTTGATTTGAATGGGAAAAAAATCAAGATGACCGCAACATGATCTATGGTCTATTGACGGCAGTCAATGAATCATCTGGTTCCCTGATCTTTAGCAGTTCATCATGTTCATGCTGTTGGAAACAGACCACTCAGCCAAACGGTTTGAGACTTGACATGCTGGAGGCCATAACTTAGTTGTTGTATTTAATACGAACCCACCGACTCTGAACTTGCTAGCTTTAGAAAAAAAATTTAAAAATGAGAATTATTTATTCCTCTTAGTACTGCACCATATTTTATTAGATAGTGGATATTTTTTGCCGGAGGTAATTCCGGCAAACTAACGTTTACTAAAGGTTTGCCGGCAGCAATCCATATCAACAGAGGGCGCTGTACTCTTTAAGAAAAGGCTGAATCATAAGATGTATTAAATTCCCACCAAGAGTTGTGTAGCACATTTGGTATAGTGGTTAAGCAAGGCTCTTGTGAATGGGATGACCCGGGTTCGATCCCGATTCCCGCCACATTTCTAAGGTTTTTTTCCCCCCATCCCCAAATAAATAAGAATATTCTTCTTTTATTATTTTAACATGGCTCAAACATTTTATTGTAGAGTATTACATTTTCTTTTTCAGATTTGTGGCTCTGGAGGATTTTTTTTTAAAGGGAAATAAAGTCCGAAATTATAAAATGGTCTGATTCCCATCTTGTGAATACGAAGTTGCAACGATAATATTGGCATGGAGCCAGACTGAAATTTGTCACCGGAAAATGTTTAAGTAAAAAAAAACAGTAACTGCGCATGTTCAGTGCATATCCGGCAAACTAACGTTTACTAAAGGTTTGCCGTCTCCGGCAAAATATCCACTGCCATTTTAATAATACACACTTATGCATGGCATGGCCAATGTAGTCCCATCCCACGTAAATGGTGTATGTGTGTACATGTGTGTGCACACATACTTGTGCAATTGGCCCTTGGCCAGCTATGACACGCCGCTACAGCACATACACAACCTTGAATTCAATCTAATAACAAGTACAGTAACAACCTACAATAACATGTTGAAAATTCCCATCCCATCGAAGTTAGCAATTTGTTGTCAGTTTTGGTCTCCCAATATTAAGAATTTTGTCATTCGATGCAAGTTTTCAAGACTTATGTATCTTTTTGGTATCAGGAGGAGGTTACTCAGGTTACGGAGGCGGAGGTTACCAGAGTTATGGAGGTGGTGGGAGCTATGGTTCCAGGGGCAGTGGTAACTATGGTAACAATGGCCAGCAACAATCCAACTACAAGAACCCCTATGTGTATCATAAAGACACAAGTGGAGGGCGCAACTATGATGGGCGTGGCCAAGGTGGTGGTGGAGGAGGAGGAGGAGGAGGAACAAAGAAAGTGGTGTTCAGAGATTCATTTCGCAGTTTTGGAGGAAATCAGAATCAATTTGCTGCCTTGAGCAACCTCAGTGACCAGACGCCTAATGATGACATCAAAGAGCAAGATATATTGTGAGGAAATGCTACATGATTTGTTTCACATTTCAACAGTGTTTATTTGCCTTACTACCTTAACCCTAACCCTGCCAGATGCAACACAGTGCATCACTTAGGTGGAAATGTGTGCACTTTGATGAATTAAGCTACCAGCACCAGTGCATTAACAGCCACTTCTGAGACAATGGCAGCTAGTCCAATTGAACAATGCCATGGATCTTGCTTAGACAAGTGTTGCATGTTGCTGGGTCTGGTAGGGTTCTAGCCAAAATCCGCTCCGTTTGCAAGTGCCCCCACACCGGCAAGAAAAGTACAGTTGGGGGTGACCGACCGACATCATCTTGCCTGACTGCAATTTTGCTGCGACGTGTGGCTGTACCACTGCGTGTACATAGTACAAATCCTGCGGTGTACGTACATGTACGTCACACACAAAGAATGGTGCGCGTCAACCAGCTAAATTGTCCCGCTCATGGGACGTCTTTGCTAGGTCAAAGGGTGCCCTCTGTAGTTGGCGCACAGAGCCCATACTCTGGGGAGTTAGGGGTTAACCCAAAGGGTTAACCCCTAACTCGCTAGGCATTTTTGTTAGGAAGCAACCTCAATCCTGCAAAATCCTCCAACTGCATCCATGTAAAAATTGCATGCAGCCTCAAGTCTTAACACACCTTTAAGAGACATATGATACAAAAGGTTACTTGAGGAACAGGCTTTAGTTTCAGGGGTGAAATTTTTCAGGAGTTGTCCTGATTTTAGGATTTGTTAAGAATCCATTTTGAAATCTTGAATTCCTGAGTTTTTACCGTAAAAGTGTTATTACCTAGATACACAGTTGATTAATGGGTACTTTAAAGGGTGCCTTTAATCATAGCAAGCATTGTAGACACTACATTGCTACAAGGCCCCTATGACCCTCAAACCCTCCGTTGATTATATTGCGGATTGTTCATTTCCCCCAATCTCACCCTTGGCCACCCATGGCTTACAGTTACATGTCCAAGGTTGTGAAGTACATGTACATGTACTTGGTATATGTTTCATAAGATTTTTACATTTTTTCTGATTTGAATATTTTGCTTGCGTGGAATATGTTATCTTGGGTTCAGTGACCTTAATTGTCAAAATAGGGTAAATGAAAGAATTATGGCATTTCTCAGGTCTTAAGTACTGATATTCATTACTTAGTTAAATGAGAATTAACCATAAGGCAAAAAAAAAAAGTCTCCGGCTTCTGGTGTAGAGCTTGCCCAAAAAGTGGTGCGGCGACGCGGCTTTTTTTTTTTTTTTTTACCTGATTTTTTTTCTTCAAATGTAGGTTGATGACTGCAAATGGTGGTGCAACTTAGTGCAAATATATGGGAGTCCAGAGAGTCCACATAAATCTTATTCTCGACCATAACCCATAAAAAAACACAAAAAAATTTTAAAGCAGCAGGCCAGCAGTCACCAGTGTGAGTTTGTTTGTTTGGATTGATCATCATTGAAAAAAAAAAACCTTTTTCTTTTTGTTTTGTGGCATGCGCTACTGCGACATATACGCACATACCAGAAACCGGAGACTTTTTTTGGTGGCCTAACCGAACTCAACCCATCAAAGTTCAACAGCAGGTTTTGTTTAAATCTGTTGGGATAGGTACAGTACCCCTAAACTGATGGTCTTTTACATTGGGTTTGGCATACCTCCAGAAACTAAGTCCAACAGTGTATGTGTACAATTTCCCATGTGGGTGTTGGAATTTGCCGGAATGGGTATGGTTCCTAGTAAAATAGGCTGGGGAGTTGGGGCTAATGAAATAATGTGGAAAAATTGACCTAGATGATATCTTTGTGATTTGACACTGTACAGGGACGCCATTAAGCATGATATTGATGAATGGGAAGGCAGTAAGATCTGGCCATTATCCAGCTACAGACCCAACAAGTCACGGTGTGGATGTGTGCCAGGGTTTGAAGACATCTCACCCGATGAAGTCAGGTTCCTGGCCTACACTGCTGAGAAGGAGAATAAGTTTGATCAACACGTAAGACTTAAGTCATTGATAATTCTACAGAGTTGTAGTCTAGTCATCACAGTCAGTGTCATGGTCAACTCAATTACAAGTCTAGCACAAGTCCAGCACAAGCCCTCTAGTCTTAAGTCAAGTCACAAGCTAATCAAATCAACTGTGATGAGGACAGTCTTATGTTACTGTTATCCCTTGTTGCATTGTGACCAGACTTGTGGAAAGACTTGTTGTTTCCTTTGATGACAATAATGATGGATTCAACTGGAACACTTTAAGTCAGTCACAAGTCATCTGTGTGAAGTCGCAAGCTATTCAAAGGAGCTGTGAGAAAGGCCTCATAACCTTACTTATGGTTTGACCTGTGATTGAATTGTGATTGACTTTTAAGTGCATGTCTGGAAATGTAGTGTCATATCTCCTGTCATAAATATCTGGCTGTATAACTTATCTAGGTTGTTTTATGAGAATCGCCCATCACAAGGCCCCATTCCAGGGCCACAGGGCGAGGGCTACACAAAGAGGGGTATTCAAGTAGAAATATAAGTACATTTTTTGATGTGTACTTATGTCCATCAAGATATTTGTGATGGTTTTAGCTAGACTGCAATCATTTTTATTGGGAACCACTGCCAAGCTGCGGCCCAGTTTGTAGGCTGTTTAATAACTTACACATGTAACACTGCATCAGTCCATAGCAGGGATGTGGTCCAGTCCATCACAAGTCCTCCAGTCCCAATTCAACTCACAAGCTATTCACATGAGCTTTGACAAAGGCATTCCTTTGTTATTGTTCATCCACTGTGTTTTGTGACTGGACTTGTGATGGACATGTGATGGACTCGACTACATCCCTGGTCCACAGCTTGGGACATTGCCTAAAACAAGTCGCTTTCAATTTCAGAGCTTAAAGAGAATATTCTCTCTGGTATTTTTGTATTCAGAAAGCATCCTTTGCATCAGTCCTAGGCATTTACAAGAGACAACGAGACATGTTGAGGAAGCCATCTTCAGATATGAAAGCACAACTGGTAAGTTAACAACGTACCTAGTTTGTCTATTGGTAACAAAGATCGAATGGGTTTCCCTGATCCCTGCCTTTTCCAATCAACTCAAGACATGACAAGAAATTGACGCACTTGTTGCGATGTGGGTAACATTTGTTCCTTTTCCACAGTGTATTGGTAAGCTTAATAATGACTTAGTTATTGCTTAAATTTAATTGATTTATTTTAACGTTGATCAAAGAAATTGACTTGAGCGAGGTTTGAACCTGCGACCTCCAGATTGCTGTTCCAGTGCTCTACCAACTGAGCTATCCAGCCCTGTATTGGGGTTCCCCAATTTGTCAATGTCTTTGTTCAAGGGGCGCTAGTCAGAAGCCATAAAGCCATATATGCCATGTAGCCAGGGATCACACCCAAAGTCACGACGCTAACAACATTAACAATGCTGCAAACCTGGGAAATAGCAAACGGGGATCACTCAGAAAGGATACAGCTTTTTATAACAAAGTTTCACAGACACCACATAGGGAAAATGGCGAGGTTTATTATAATTATTTTAAGGTTGAACATAAAAAATAATTGACTGTTCCAGTGCTCTACAAACTGAGCTATCTGCACATGTATTAATTATGCATGCATTTATATTTGTCAATTTCATCATAGATAAATGTTTTTAGAGGTGGTCAGATGTCAGGGTCTATCTTTGGCAACACTGAGTCTACTGTACAGATTCTGTATAGGTAAGTCATGAGACACATCACCCAACACCCAAGAACAGCTGGTGCAATCCAACAACATTGTGTGATAACATGGTAGAACTTTGCAGATATAGTGGAGTCCACTTACATGGTGCACTTTGACTATTTTCCTGACTTTTCTTATGTAAGAATTTCTTTGAGAAGTTCACAAAATAAATAAGACCATCATTTACAGTAGCTATCTACAGTACAAACTTTAATGTGTCTCTTCATAGTCTGCATACTTGCTCATAGAAATGAAGTTAACTCAGGTGTTTGAACCCGTTATACATCATCAATCTTTGCTTTTCCCTAATTAGTACCTTACCAGGAGGAAGTAGTCAAGCGCTAGGAGCAAGTACCTTTGCAAGCACTTCAACTGGCTTTGGATCCAAGTCATCATCCAACTCTTCAGGATTTGGAGGCGGTTCCTTCGGGAACACCCAACCTGGGAATTTAGGGGGTACTTTCGGGACTCAAGGACAGAGTGGAGGTGGTGCAAGTGCCGGACTGTTTGGCAAACCAGCTTCAACTGGGGCTACTGGAACAGGACTCTTTGGTAAACCAGCCTCAACTGGAACAACAGGAACCGGACTCTTTGGTAAACCAGCCTCTGATGGCTCAACGGGAACCGGACTCTTTGGCAAGCCGGTTGCAGTTGGTATAAATGACAGTGGTGGCAGCAGTGGGATGTTTGCAAGTGGTGGAAGCACCAGTCAAACAGGTCTATTTGGAAAGCCAGCAGCATTTGGGAGCTCTCAATCAAGTTCCTTTGGAATGACCCAGGGGGATTTTGGAAGCAGTCCGAGTGGGGGTGCAGGAGCCTCTTCTGGGTCCCAAGGAAGCACCTATACTCCTCTCAGTGAACTCACACCTGAAGAGAAGGAGCAATTTGAAGCCACATCCTTCACCTTAGGGAAGGTGCCATCAAGGCCACCACCTATGGAGCTGTGTAGGTGACAAACGATAGCCTTAGTCGTGTAGGACAGACTGTATATATTCATTGTCACACGATGTAAGAAACTGTAGGACTCTGTGAATTTCTCAAAGAATTTTCATAATTTTATCATGGCACTTGAATGGAATTTTTTTTAAACAAAGTTTAAGAAATATAATACATGTAATTCCATGACAAAAGATCATAAAATGATGTGGATATCAATATATTGACTCAGTACTTATAGCATGTGTATCAAAATTCAGATCCCAAATATTAAATAAAAACTCTTAAGTTTCTGATCATTGACCGACTGGTAATGAAATATAATTCTGCTCGATACTTTTTGGCCATGTTGGTCTGTTTGTCCAACAATTGAAAAAATTCTTTAATGCCAAATCTGTGTCCTTTGAAAAGTTGGAAATGAAATGCCTTTGCATAAAAACCATGGTTGTGATGTCATTGTTACTTTATTCTGCTATCGGTTCCTTTAATTTTCTGTTCAAAATGTACTGTTTTTCAAAAAGATTTGTACACATGTGAATTGTGATACTCAATAATTCCAACTCTAAGAAATGCTCTTATTCACTTTATTGTGGGAGTGGTACAAAAATTGGTGAATGTAACTTGATTGTGTTGAACCATGCAGATGGGTAGTCAGAGTATCACCCGTTGTCCACGGAGCTCTCTCTATTTCCAGTCCAACGTCTGATATTTCTAAGCATGCAAATTATTTCATGCAACCCCACGGGCCAGCCAATCGGAGTTGACTTTACAAAAATCCGGACAAAGTCATTGATTGATCAATTTGGATGCCGTGTTTTTGTAAAACAACAGACGGAGATCTATAAAAGCTAGACACGACATTGGCTCTCAAAACTGTAACCAAAATGCTGCGTATGACGCGCATTATTTAAATTATGATGTGTTGATCATTCGATGCCCAAGCTTGGTGCATCACATAACATTATTGCTACAGGCCACGTGATGCAGCTTATTATTGCTCAATTCACAACGTAACAGCATAATAGATGTCGTGTCTAGGTTTGAATTATAGATGTTTATGATGCAACAACAGGTGTATAACTGAAACCCCGATATAGTAAGCGCCTGCTGAATGGTCAGAATCTCGAGGTCAAGACGCAGTCATAGTGCAAGGGTCTCTTATTACATGAACATACATGCACACTAGCAGATGAGCTGATTGTTATTATGGACAGTATCCGTGCTAAAAAGCCTCAGATGGATTTCTTTTGAGATAGTTTGTCCTTGTCTGCAATATCGAGTTGAAGTCCTGTGTGAACATTGGAAGCTTCAGAGATTGCTTAGTCCGTTTCTCCAGATCTTAGAAACCTTCTCACAATGTGGAATGTCTTGTGGTCTGTTTCTCAGTCATGTCTAAAACTGCTTTTTAGACTTCTTTAACTTGGGAAAGTGGCCCTGTTGATATATTTTAAAGTATGTCTGGAAGTTGATGATCAATTGATTGCTTGAAGCAGTTTGGACAGATTAATCAAAATCCTAAGCGAATGATATCCATCTTAACCCTAAAGGGGCCGGGTTATTTTGACCATCTCTCAGCCGGGGGGATTCCGCCCCCCCCAAGATCTCGGCCATCGAGTGACGAAAAATTTTGAAACTCAGCACATGCATAGAGCAACTCTTCCTAAACATACCCAAGAAATTTCATGACTTTAGGTCAAAGGGTTTTGGAATTATGGCTAATTAATTATTCATATGTACGAATGGCAATTCTGCTCTGTGTACACGACGTATATGCGAAAATTCAGTTTTCACGGCGCGTAGCGCCGGAAAATTTTTCGCTACGCGGCAACCCGTGGTCCGATTTTTATGTTTTTGGTATCAAAAGATGCGCAAAGCTCGAGGCTAAAAAGTAAAAACAGCTCGGGTCGCGAAAAATTTTTTTTTAGAGGCGATCACGAAAAATGTTGAGGGGCGGATTCCTCCCGGCCCCTTTAGGGTTAAAATGTGCATATTTAACAAACACTTTCAGGTCTTTTACAAAAATGTAGGTTGATTATGGGCCTGAAAGACAAATCTTTTGGAGTCTGATAAAAGTGTTGCAATAATTCACCATCTATGCAGCATGTTTTGACAATAGATACCTTTTTGAGCTAACTTCTTTGAGACAATATTAGCCTTGGTTTATAAAAATTAATCCCACTTTCTTAAATGCTATGCCCACTGATCAGGTCTTGGACTTCAACAATTCGCACACTTCAGGATTTACCCGGATACATTCCAGCAGTGATGTAGAAAGGGTACTCCTTGTTCAGGTTGCTGCTCATTTTGTTTTTGTCGGTTGTCTTTAATATGTTGCATAATTCACAACACCAGCCAGTGTCTCACCATGACTGTTGAAGCCAATAGCTGACTGCCTTACCAAGCTTGACAGACTCCTCCCCCACAGAGCCGATTTAGTCTGCTTCTTATTTCTTGGCTGGTGGACCCGCAGCTGCGAGTGCTAGTTTTGTGAAGTTTAAACTTGTTCCCATATTGGGAATGGCCATTTCATCTGCCATGCTTTCTCAGACAATCTTCTTCTATCAAACCAACAAGTTAGTACATGTAAACAGTTACATGGTGCTGGTTTCTGTGCACAGCACAATGTTACTTGTTAGATGCTGTCCATATAATAGACTTGGTGCCAAGTCGGCTATTGTTCACGTACGTACAGTACCGGGTCAACGCACGCAAAATATCACTGCAACGCGCAAAGCCTGGTTCCCAGACCAAATGATGCTTACTATTGGTCGCAACCCCGCCAATTAGTACCAGTCTTATACCAGCCGCGCCGATGGAGTTCGACTGAAGTTCACAGACAAAATACGACTATCTAACGACTTGTCATCAAGTCTATCCACATAATTGTGTTGTCCATCCATTTTCATTTGGGTATGTGTATAAACTGGTTCTTAGTCTGGCTATTATATGCAAACTGTGAAATGAGGAATGGATCAGTGCCCTATACCTTTAAGAATCACAAATGTCATGATGAATCGACAGTGTTGTAGTCGAGTACTTTTGTCCAAGAGCCGAGTACTGCCGAGTACTTAGGTTACTGAGTACGAGTACTTGTATTCCGAGTACATGTACATGTACGAGTACGAGTACTTGTATTTCCGGATACAGCCATACGGCAAATGGTTCATTGTGCATAATTGGCCCTTGCCCAGTCAGACCGACATACAGACCCACTCACGTCTAGCTGTTAAATGTGTTTGTCTGGACTTGCTCAGAGAAAAATCAGGAATCTTTGATTTCTCTGCAAGCCAATCAACCATTTCCAACTGAAAATATAGAAAATAAAATAAGGCCATGGTAAGTCAAGCTATACCATTTTTTTCCAAGTACCGCTATTCGAGTACGAGTACTTTGATGATCGAGTACAATTTCGACATGTCGAGTACGAATACTTTGCTGCCCGAGTGTGAGTACTGTCATTTCAAGTACGAGTACTTTGACAATCGAGTACGGGTACGAGAACTACAACACTGTGAATCGACTGCAAAGTTGTTATATTTTCACAAATAACAAAGTACTGTAATTTAAACCTGTAATATCATTTTTATGCATGTACAGTACTATCTCAGCTAATGTAGCTGCCTCATGTCAGTACTATGAGGTTCTTATTTACAAATTTCTTTTAATGAAATCATGCAGGAAATATTAGCAAAATAAGAAATTAGGGATTTTTTTCCTTTTCAAAATGGATATTCAGCAGGTTTTTTTGGTTAAATAAGTTTTCATGCTTTTGATATGAGCTAAGAATTCTTTCAGCAAGTATTGTGCTTTAAGGACTTGAGCACTGAACTATTTTGCTTGTTCATAAATTGTTATTTTGTCCCCAAACGCATCATGTTTGACATGTAAAACTATAACTGCAACAAAACAATTTCGGATTGAGTATTTCCAAAGGCTTGTATGTTTACCAAATTAGTTACATAATGTACATCCAACTTCAGTACATAAACAAAATGTGACAGGTTTAAAAATGAAGCGTGATAAAGAGAGAGACTTGGGACTTCAGATTTTTTTTTAAAAACTTTATTTTGGGTAAATAGTTTTTTTTAGGACAACTTTACATCATACAAACTTGCTCTTAATTATAAAACATGGTTCTCATGTATGTATGTCTATATTTTAAATACTGAAGAATTTATACGACTTTGCATACTTATCCCAAAAGTTCTTGCAATGCGTTATCTTTAAATATGTATGTGCTACTGAAGTTAAAGATGTTTTATCTAAAAAGATATAATGTACAAATATGGCACTCTTACTCACACACTTGTGCATAAGACAATGGTTTAATTAGTAGAGAGGACTGTAAATCAACATGTATGGAGACAGTTCTCAGGGTACAAAATTGTATCATCTGTAATAACCACTTGCTTGCTGGGATGATTTTTGGCCGAAAAACACTATTAAAAAAAAGAAAAAAGCCAAGATAGATCGGCCAAATTTTAAAATTAAGTCAAACACCACAAGTACTGACTCTTGAGAATCATTTGTATGATACTTCTCACCATAACTTCACATTTTACAATACTCTGAACCCCTGAGCCATATTTGCTACAACAGGCCGTGTACAACGGCCAAGGTCAAGTTCAAAACACAGTGTGTACAAAACCAATGGGAACCACTCATGTGTATGCACGTCCACCGCACGTAACCAGTCATCAGCCCCTGCAAATGTACATTGCCAGATCGTGTTTACACAGCCTCCGATATTAACTGGTTATTGAGCAAATGTTTGTTTTTTTTATTTTACATTGATTGACATTTCACTTGACCACTAAATAAATACTGCATATTACTGTACAACATGTACACAATGTAGTCAGCAGTGTCAGGCAGTGCAGCGAGTGTGTTGGTTTCTGGCAGGCAAGTGACTGAAAAGTACCTGCTATAATAACTAATAATTTTTAAGGTCTCCTCGGTAATACTCTATACATACATGTACATGTATAGTATTTATAAACCCACATGACCAATGTGCATGGTCAATAAACAAGAAATCAACAGAAATGCTGTTGTAATCAATGTTTCTTCAAATCTGAGAAGAGAAATTTGTACAGAGGGATTGAAGGGAAAGGGGCTAGTTTAATCTCGTAATCTTATTCTCAATAAAATTTACAAAAAGGTGCCCAAAATGTTGGGTTTTTTTGGTCTATGGTCGGCTATTGGTAATCTCTGCAGGAAGTCAACGTCAAATATCAAAGCTGTAGCCACAAAACAACCAACTTGGATATGGCTTTAGCACCATTCATACAAATCCAATGAGCACACTCTGATTCTTCTTACTACTGACTGGTCTTCATGGACATTACTGATTGAACCACGCCCTAATGTTGGGCCACGCCTATCGGGTAGATGTCTTCTACGCCCATGTTGGAGTTGGTTCCAAAGACCACATCCTGGTAATAGTTACAAATCAGCTCATATGACTATGAGTAAATACTGTTCCAGTAAAAGCTTTGGAGTCCCACAGGTAGATTATGGTGTGGTCCATGTGGCTGGTAGACCACATGTCACTGTTCTACAAGATTACCAAGGGAATAAATGCGTGTTTGGTCAGTATCAACTCTTTCAGTGCCAAACTCGTACATGTACGAGGTAATGTTCGTAAATGTTCGTACTTAAAATTGCCAAACCTCGTACATGTACGAGGTAGAGTAAATATGTTATCAAAAGGGGGCGCTCTCGCTCTTTCTAATGGTACCATTTTCATGCATGTACGACCTGTATTTATTTTTTCATTCGAGTTCTTGCGAGAGGGCGCAGCACTAAATCTCGTATTTTCTGCAAAAAGTGCGGAATTCCCCTGTGTTCAGGCCAGTGTTTCAGGGTGTATCACTATGTTTGTGACTACTTTTGACTTTCCAATGATTCAAGGATATACCAGAGAGCAACAACAAATAATTCAGTGGGTAAAACTTATTTACTTTTTTTTTTTTTACAGAATTTCGAACAATTAACAAAAACACTCGAAGTTGGGCACTTTAGGGTTAAACTTTTCAAATTTCGCGGGCACTGAAAGAGTTAAACACTCTGTTTAAGACCGGTTGGAGTCTGGATGGGTAATTCTATACCTTTTCAGTCCAAAAAAACAAATCTTTTCAGTCAAAAAATCAAAACAAGTCAAAAACTAGACGTTGCCAACCATTTTGTTCAACAATTTTACTTTGTTTTATGAAACACCCCTCTGACTTTAATATGGAATGTCCCTCTATAACTCTTACCTTATAAGGAGATTGGCGTGTGCTCCGCACGTACTGCGCAATGTAGCGCAATACATAGCTGGGCTAGTGTAGTGTGTGAATTTCGCACTATTAAATACTGATTCACTGGTACAATTTGCACATGCATACGTGAGGAATGTGAATGTTCAACCAATGAAACGTTAAAAGGCACCGGATTTCATGGGAGTCCAAATTTCATGTAACACTGGAAAAGTGTTTGAGACCAGCTAGCCATGTCTTTATAATCCTTTAAGACCGGTCGTTTAAGACCGTCTTAGGTATTTACGAACATAAATTAATGCCTAATAGCATGATAATTGAGACAAACCACACCTTTCGTCGGGTGCACCACGAAGTGATGTATCATCTACGCACTTTGTGCACACAATGCGTCACTTCATGGTGCGACCGACGCTTTGTAAATTTATAATGTACTGATATTCATGATAGCATTGATTTGTGCATTGATCATTTAAGAACTTTTTGGATGACCACACACCCTGATGTTCAGCTGCACTTGTTGGGCAGGTGTGTTCCCAACGGTCCATAACCAAATGAATGATCACGCCCCAAAGGAAGGTCCACGCCCTGATGATTGACCCTGAGGGGGCAGAGGGGCATCCACACACCAATGAAGGACCACACCCAGATGAATGACCACACCTTGACGAAAGGCCACAACCTGATAAAATACTACAATAGGCTGGTTTTCCGTGAACCTTTAATGTTCTTCATGATGTCCATGCCTGTAGAGAAATCTAGTAATGCACTGAATGCTCCAACTGGTAGAATCCTGAAAAAAAATTAAAAAAATATTCATGTCAGATGTTGAGATAAGAAATCAGTGAAAATCCAAACAGATGAAATTTATTTAAGATAAATGAGAGACAGCCTTTGAGCAAACCAGGCTAGACTGTATGAATCATAGGCAACTAATGAGACTAGAGTGATACAAGGTGAGTAAAAAAACGAAACCCAAATGTCAGGACTATTGTTCAAGTGAAGTTCTGCATGTAGCACTTTCAAAATCTAGAATTTGAAAGCCCAATTCATAAGCTTTCTTTTAGTACAAGAATCATTCAAATCACTCATGTACTTTTCAAGTTACAGAATTTTAAACACAACCACTGTTTTAAAGTTCAGTCCACGGATCACAAGAAAGATGTGCGTTCTTTCAGCAAAACGAAAACAATTCACACACATCCCTATGTGATTTGTTTTCGTTTTGCTGAAACAACACTTACCTTTATGTGATCCGTGGACAGAACTTTAAAACTGTGGTTGTGTTTAAAATTCCGTAACTTGAAAATAACATGACTGATTTGAATGATTCTAGTACTAAAAGAAAGCTTATGAAATGAGCTTTCATATCCTAGATTTTGAAAGTGCTACATGCAGAACTTCACTAAAACAACGGTCCCGACATTTGGATTTGGTTTTTTTTTACTCGCCCTGTATGTCATTTGAGTAGGAGATACTGCTGAACAGGTTAACAACCACAGATGTACAAACCAGGCAGCTAATTAAAAGTCATGAAGTAATTTATTTCTTTTGTCTTACCGTGCAAAAAGTTTTGATAAAACACAGTCATTTGGATGAGGGATTCCACAATCTACAAACCGCTATTAAACTGAACAAGTAGTGAATTGGTGGAATTCAACATGTTACTTACGCTTTGAAGATTGGTGTAAACCGCAGGTACCACGGAATGAATATAACTTCCTGATCTGCCAAGACACCTCGCATGATCTGACTGACTGCATACTGGGGCTTCAGGGGCGATGGAAATCTGAATTAGAAAACAAAATATGAGGGTGGAAAACAGGTAGAAGCCTGAGGCAAATGAGAGGGAACAAGTAAAAGGATGTCCGAAATCTTACTTGTGGCAACATCTGAGCCCATACTATTCCTTTCTGTTTTTGTTGTATTTGTTAATTGTTTCTCTGTGCCTTAAGCATCTCATTAAGGTGGATCTAGCACATTTCACAGTTTTCTGCCTCGGGAGGCCGTGAGGCAAATCTGGCCCGTGTGTGGGCAACCTGAGCTACGTGCTGATGAGCCAAAAAAATGTTGCTAGCAAATGAAATCACACACTTTGTTCACGTGATTTCAAGATGGCGGCCCCCAACAAAAGTGTCAGCGAATGTATTTTAGAGGACAAAGCTAAAAGAGTGAGCTGAACTGACACAGCTATGAAACTACAAGAATACTTCACTAGACGGCCTACCAACCTTGATCTGGCTCCTTCAAACATCCCTCTATCCAGCAGTGAAGGGCAAACCACAGACACTTTGATGTCTTTATTCATCTGTTTCAGCTCTAGGTCCAATGCCTCAGAGAATCCCACACTGGCAAACTTGCTGGTACTCAGATCCACTAGACCGCCGATACCAATGAACCCAGATAGGGAGGCAATGTTAACGATGTGACCGTAGTTCCTTTCTATCATGCCTGGCAAGACGGCTTTTGTCATCTGTTCAACAAGAAACACAAATGATGCAGTGTCTTCTAAATACATGTACTTATTTAATGATTAACAAGTTTAAAGGCAATGTTCACAACCTTACCACAGTAATTTTGTCCAGTACATTTTGGCCATTTATATTCTTGTTCTTAAAATACCTTAAAACTTGTACAAGGGTTAAACCAAGTTACCATCCTGTGTTGAAGTCAAATTTTTAAAACTGTAGTGAACATTTTGTTGAGCAAATGTTTTGAGAATAATCAAGTTCTTTAAATGTGGAGAGACATGGAGAATGCTATCACAGTAGTAAAACTAGACTGTCTCAGCAAACAAGCGCTAGCATAATAATAAAATAATGGAGACTTGTAATGCGCCATGTCTGTCACAGTGACACTCCTCATGCTCCTGGTGCAGCATGTTCTGCAATGATCAAGTTTCAAAAGTACCTGTAATTACATGTTAATTTTGACTCTTGACTTTAATTGTTTTTTTCATAGCTTGCAAGTAAACATATTTTTAACAGCTGTTATAAAACCATGCAATTTTTGGTTAGGCAAAAAAAAAAAAAGTCTCCGGTTTCTGGTATGCGCGCGCGTCGCCGTAGCCATGCGCGTCAGCAAAATGAAAAAGGGTTTTTTTCAATGAAAGATGATGTCTCAAAACCGCCAAACTCACTGGTTTGACTGGAATCCTGCTGCTGCACAATTTTAATGTGTTTTTAGATTGGGTTATGGTCGAGAATAAGCTTTATGTGGCCTCTCTGGACTCCCATATATTTGGACTAAGTTTAGTCGGGCACCATTTGCAGTCATCAGCCGACATTTGAAGCAAAAAAATCAGGTTAAAAAAAAAAAAAAAGCCGTGTCGCCGCACCACTTTTTGGGCAAGCTCCATACCAGAAACCGGAGACTTTTTTGGGGGGCCTTTTACCATCTGAACAAACATGTTTATAATATGAGGTATAAATATTTCTTACCCAAAATGAAGCCATGATGTTGAGATCCATAACTCTCTGTATGATTGCGTCAGGACAGTCTAGTAATCTCCGTGCACTGACGATACCAGCGTTATTCACCAAGATGTCCACCTTACCAGTATCTCGGAAGATATCACTCATAACTCTGCAGGATTAAACCAAACATTGACAATCAATGGCATAATGGTGGCCTAAATTACAGGGCACAGACACTCAAGGGGCCTCATTTTCTGGAGGGGGCACTCATGGTTTTTGTAACAATATAAAAAGCTCATATTTTTATATTGTTTGGGGAGTCAGGTTGGCGTAGCGGTACTTTCCTCGCCTTCCACCACTGTGACCTGGGTTCGAATCCCGCCTGGGCCAATATGTGGATTGGGTTTTCAGTCCCTGCCTGATTCCATGGGTTTTTCCCAGAATATTCTTCAAGGCTTTTCCTCCCACCTCTAAAATTGTAATTTCTTCTCATTTACTTCTCTAAAGTTTCTTCAGGCTTTCGAGCTTAGTGCAGGGTGCAATTCCTTGGTTTCATTGCAGTACCAGAAGTAATAAATAAATATTTGTCTTCCCTGTATTCTGAGTGGGAATGAAAAAAACCCAAAAATATCACAGCAAAACAAAGGCATTGCCCTCTAAGATGGCTGCTATGCTAGCTCTGGTCTACTGCATGTATTCATATTGTTTAATTTCCATACATCACAATAAATAATGTATGACAGTTATTTATAAAATGCACAGGGGGTGATGAATGGCGGATACCAGGCAAAAAGCAAACGCATAAAGTACGTCTGTACAGTGTTTGTGGCTGTAGTGGCATAACCCCCACAGCCTGTATGTACGTACGCATGTAATACATGATGTACCAAGGTACTGCACAATGTATATCATAATCTATAGTCATCTCCAGCCTGGGTTAGTCACATCACATCCACAGCATGGGGGGGGGGGGGTCAATGTGGTTTTAGCCTTTCATGAATCTAACCCTTGCTCTATGATCTGTTACAGTTATGATTTCTGAAATGCATGCATCTTACCCCCCCCCCCCAAAAAAAATATTCAAAGCAAAAAACTAGAGATTAGTGGTTGCCCCAATTACAAATGTAAGGAAACATAAAGGAAATCTTACTCTCAGCGGTCAATCGGTTTTCACTACTTTTCTTTTATTCTCATATGAAATGAAAGTTTAAGTTACAGATGGACATGTATGGAGGCAATGCTACATTTCCACATCTTTATACCTAAATACCTGTATAACAGTGCTACCGGTAGCATGCACACTACACTGAGGAATGAAACAATCACCATTCAAATCAAACTTGTAAAAATGACAAGTAAAGGTTAATTGTGCTTATCGGTAGAATTGCATCAACACAACTTGTGAAATATGTCCAATTTGATATACAAATGGATATGAACATGTATGCCAAATCTGAGACAAACAAAACTTAACGTACACAATTACATAGGGTTATCGAAGGGACGTGGCTAACTCGCACACGGCGATGGATCAATTGTCTCAGGGGCATTAACTCCCAAGCTGCATCCTAAGGCTGTCTACCTGAGTAATATTTATGGCAGTCCCAATAGAATATGTGATATACGGGTAAACAAATGTTTGTAAGAAGTTGATTTTTAATTTTTGAAAAGGTTATATGGTCATTGAATTAAGTTTTCCTCCTCGATCCCTTTCATTTAATTGAAGACCAGGCATGCAGATCTCAGTTGTGATCGTTTTTTGAAAAGATTATGCTAAAGACCATAATTTAACAACTATAATTTCAGAGACAAAATATTACATGTATAAAATGTTTTTTACAGACTTAATTAAAAAGAATAAAAATATTGTTTAGCTTGAAAAACACCTCACAAGACACTATTTCCCGTCCAGTAGTGTTTGATTCTTGTGCGTGTATTTGGTGGTGAGTAAATCAAACCATTCACATTTGACATGTTATTTTAAATTACGGCATAAATAGGCCTATGTGTTCGGCCATTTTTAAATAAGTAGCTAGTGGCCTGGACGCGGATAATGGCCTGAGCCGAAGGCGAGGGTCATTGTCCATGACCAGGCCCCTAGCTGGTTTTAAACATGTACTTGTTTAATATTTAACGGCCAAGCACGTATTATTCCCATTCATTAATGCCTTTCAGCATGTTCAGTCAAAAATTCAAAACAAGTCAGAAATTCACAGATTTCAAACAACATTTTTTTCAACAATTTTACCTCAGGTTTTGGGAAACACCCCTGGTCATATCTATGGTGTGTACCTCGAGTGCGCAGTGCTAAAAAATCTCCTATTTTGAAATTGGCGTGTGCCAGGTGCGTACTGCGTGATGTGGCGCAAACACAGCAATGTTTTATCGGCTACTTAAACCCACCCAAACTGTAAACTGTCTCAGGTATTGATGAATAAGAATTACATAATGCAACTTACATGTACATACTACATGTTCATGTATGTAAATAAACAGTATGTAACATTCAGCAAGGTTAAGCTGTAGTGTAAGAAAATGCGTGCACTTTTAGCCAATCAGTTCTACGAATGTAACAACTGTTCTGGAGTTCAGATCTTCACATGAAATTGGCATACAGTAGCCATATTGCTAATTTTTCCTACCGTTTGAAAAGATGAGCAGCAAAACATTTTTTTAGATTATATACGTTTTTAACAGGGCAACATACCGTAAATGTAAAAACCCAAAATTAAATACATACACATGTACCAGAATTGTACCTGCCATCCTTCTTTAAGCTGTCTTTTTCTTAAAGACCTGTGCAGTAAAAACCACCACGCTACAAATAACCAGTTCTGTCAGAGCCTATTCAATGAATACAGCATCCTTGAGCATGCATGACAATGTTCAAGGCCCTATTGCTGCTGCTCAGCATAGGTCTTCTGTCCTACACCCTATAGATACATTAATGTACCGGGTACGGTGTACATGTACATGTACGCGTGTACAGTATGTCTGTTTCAACTGGTGGTCGTTGGTTGATCATCTTCATGCATCTGTCCATCATCACTTGGTGGTTGTTGCTTGCTTGTGCCTTGCCTTACTGCCTTGGACTTCCTTTGATTTTTCTTTTTGAGAAGAAAAGTTGTTTTCCTGTTGATCTCGGATTGCTCTTCACCTAGCTGGCGCAACCTGGATCTTAGTTCCTCTGCTTTTTGTTCCAATGCAGCTGCCTCTTCATACATTTGGGAAGCAGAGGCTATCTCCTTTCCCTTTTGAAAGTATTCCAATTGAGTCTCCAGGCTTCTGGTTTGGTCAGCAATCTCTTCCAACCTCTCGTTCCTTGCCTTGGCTCTTGAGTAAGTCTTGGTATATGTTCCACTGACTTGCTTCCCCAGTACCTTGCTCCTAGTTTTGTTTCCGTGTGCGTAGTCATACCCACAGTCATGCAAGGCTTTCCTTGCCGCTGTCAGAAGATGACCTCTGTTTTCAAGGAGAGCAGGGTTAGCTTTCGCCAGTAAGAAAGCTTCCTTGTTGATGTGTTGCTGGTATCTGTTTAGCTTCCCACCACTTTTCCCAAATATTTGGGACTTGTGCTTTAACTCCTCCTCATCAACTGATGTGTCATCCACGGGGCTCTCTATCGGTGGTTTAGTTCGGACCTTACGTTTGCGCTTAGTGACTTTTGGAGTCACTTGCTTAATCGTCTTATTATTAGGTTTGTCTTTTTTGGTACCAGCTGTGCTGGAACTGGACTGAGCTTGAGATGAGGGGTTGCACGTTGAGAAATGAAGGAGAAACTTCTCATGACTTGATGTAACATGGTCTTCAACATCAATGTATTCATCAAACGTCTTGTCAAACAGCAGAATGCGCTGTAATTTTGAAGTGCCAAGACTTGGGCAGACACATCTGGCCTCCCTTTGAAGTTCCTCCATTGTGTTTGCACGGACTGGTTTCTTCAGGATTTCGTTGCCATTCAGTAAGATGGTGGCCAAGATGAGAGGTTTGGAAACAGACATCTTGGACATCTGGGGAAAAAATAATACAATTAAAGCCAAGATATCATTTCTTTAAAGTTAAAATCTGTCAGAATGCAAGACATCCCCCTCTACGATGTTCAGTAATTGCAAAACATTTCAAAAAGAATTGGGGACTGAAAAACACAGTCAAAATTTTCAACTAAAATACTCCGCTTAAATTTTTGAAGGCTCACTTGCAATTGCATGAGTACTTTCACACTACATGTACATGTACATGTTACGAGACTTCGCCCACCCCACAATCTCCAGGTAGTCTTTCCAATATTTTATTTAACAAATATGTACATGTACATGTAATTCTGAACATGAATGGATGGTTGTGTGTTTACCAGAAATATACCATTATTTTTTTCTTGGCCTATTAAATCTTCTCCTGCTTTGCCCTTTATTTATCACCCACAACCATTTAATCAGGCAAAACAAACGTACCATCTCACTCATTAAAGAAAATGTCAAATTGTTAAACAATCCACATTTCAACAAATTTTACATGCATTGCAGAACAGTTTTCTGACAGTCAGCATCATGTAAATATATTTCATTTGTGAACAGATGTGAAAGGCCGAAAAACTGACCCAAATTACCATATTAACCCCAATACTGCTATGAAACTACCTGATTTGCCATCATAAACTACATACATACTGTATATCTATATTAGTGTGCAAAGATTAATGTGGTACAAAAATCAACTTACGATTCGGATGAAGAGTAATTTTCCCGTTTAACCCCATGTACATGTACATGGAGCTGCAGTCCAGTTGCACTACTTCATTCTGCAGTGTTCTGTTACTACGTACACAACTGTACATGTACTGTTAGTGTTAGACTACATACACTGTATACTGGTATACAGCACACATGATCGAGTCTATTCACCATGAATCAAGGCACCTGGCTCATGCATTTTTTAGAAGCCAACGGCTGTTTCCTGAATGACACAATGAAAGCGCATGCCCTTGAAAGGGGGGGGGGGGGCTTCAATTGACAGATCACTTAATCAATAACAGGTACACAAAGAATGGTTATGATCCACAAGGTTTCTCTGCCATGCATTTGTGTACAGACTATTTAAACAAAAAACAGTCTCATTCTCATTCATGTAAACACTGTGACTTGTCAAATTCCATCAACAAATAAAAAAGGTACAGTAACTAGTATACAGCTGACATAAGTCAATCACCTCCAGTCGAAGTGTGGCTACAGTGTATATGTATATCAAATTAACAACTTCAAGGGTATTCATAACTTTCAGAAACAGTCACTTGATTGATTTTGACTGCTGTGATGGCAAAGCTGAATTTGGGGGCCAGAGAGGGAGGAGGAGGAACTTAATGACAAATAGTTAAGTTATTTTTGTTTTATATATTACTTGAGGAAAAACAGTAAATTCTTCTTTTGAATGTTGAAAATCTCAATTCATTGCTTAAAAGCTTTTTCCCTCCATTGAAAAGTCCTGGATGATTGTAACAAGGCACTGAGTTTAGTGTCTACATTTGAGTTTCCTCCCTTGTTTAGTTGTTTTCTACAAATTGTGGTATGAATACATACATGTACTGGGTCATTCCGTGTTTTTGATTTTGAGATACCATGGATACAGGTCAAGGGGGGGGGGGCGTTGGGGATTTACCCCCAATGATTTGTAAAGACTGCCCTTTTCCATTCAAATGCCTTATTTTTACCAACACCTACCCCCCAATATTTGGTAAAGAGTACCCTTGTTTTTAATAAATGTCTTTTTTCCCAAAATATTCCCTTTTCCCCCCTAAAACATGTAAAAAAAAGTACCCTTTTTAAAGAGAAGTTTTGCCCTTTTGTCTGACATCGGCCGTTCCAGGTGCCTTTTATTTGTTCAATTTCACGCATGTATCGCCCTGAAAAGCACGATGCATAATTGTCGTTTTTGAACAGCACCCCCATTGACCGAGGCCTAGTGTCCAGAGAAAAAAAACGAGTCTACATTTCACCACGGATATGTGCGAGTGCCCTTTTCAAAAAAATGTAACCCCCCCCAAAAAAAAGTTACCGTGCTACGCCCTTGCTGCATGCAAAACAATTCATAAAATGCTTAATTTGTTGTGACAAATTACTGCCAAATGTAAGCAACAGTTTAAGAGACTTTTCTACTTCTTACCTATTTATCTCTTCTCTTTTTGTCAAATCACACTTGTAGACCTTGACAGCCTGGCCAATATCTTGGATGTCATTGGCAAGGTTGATGCAGCC
Organism: Patiria pectinifera; assembly: GCA_029964075.1. Taxonomy (NCBI): domain Eukaryota; kingdom Metazoa; phylum Echinodermata; class Asteroidea; order Valvatida; family Asterinidae; genus Patiria; species Patiria pectinifera. The sequence goes on from JASAOE010001187.1 coordinate 31,642, forward strand.
TTCAGCATCTAAATCCACTAGTATCAAGTTGGCACCTCGTACAGCAAATTCCCAGGCTAACATACAGCCAATGTTGTTGGCAGCACCTGTAGATGGCAAAGTGCAATAAAACTATATGGTAATATTTTGTTTTGCATATGAAATGAAGGAATTGGGTTAACAATACAAATTATGTACTTTACTATCATCCTCTTCCTTGCTGTCAGATAGCTTTGGATAACCCTCTAACCCCTCTTAAAAAGTTTTGGCACAGTGACAAAAAGTAAATAGTTTACTACAACTAGTTATGCCATGTATGCTGCCATCAACCCAATAATATAAACTATGTCATGTACATGTGTATTACGGTACTTTGAGGAAATCCCAAGCATTAAATGTTCCATGTGAAAAAGTCTAATCAATAATTGCATTGTGCTGTTGACCTTTCTTAAAGGGAAAAAACAACATTTGCAAACATCAAAAAACGAACTGATCAAATTATTACAAAATACCTTACTGGATTGTAAGGGAATGACAGTCTAAAGCATCCTGTAAAATCGTGGCTCCTGATGTGCTGACATTTTCAAGAAAAACTGTATTTTTCCAACGCTGGTTGGCCAACCAGTGTAGAAAAAAAACCTGGCTTTTTCACAAATTGCTCCTAATTTTTCATAATTAGTTATTCCGCATTTTCTTTGCAATTGATTACACACCTGTGAAGGGGTACAAGCCAGCTACAGTGATTCTTTGACCTTACAATCCCCCAAAGTCCTTACATTTCTCCGTTCATCTTAAGTGGGGTCAGGAAACCAGACTACAAGAACATGATTGGTTTTCTTGGTTTTTCCAGCATGTACAAGCCCAAAACGTGAAACAAGTCAGTTTAACAATATTTGCTATAACATACTAATCCTAAAAAAGTCCATTTATTTCTGAAAATTGCAGCAAAGCAAATGTTGTACATTCCCTTTATTAAACACTTACCAGTATTTTAAAAATACATCTAACAAAAAACACACACAAAACAAACAAACAAACAAACAAACAAAAAAACACCCCAACACCCCAACATAATCTTGTGTTAGTTTGACTGAGCCATAATATTAAACCAACAATGTAATCCAATCCTTCAAAACCCCCAACAAAAATACAAATCTACATGTAAGTATTATCTGTATTGATTTTTCGAATGGTAAACACTGTTACGTTGTGAATGTCAAACATGTACATGTATAGGCCCTTTTGCAATTACTAATTAAGCAATTTGACTAATAAACAAATGTGAGCAAATGATTGCCCCTTTGCCTTACTACATGTACAATTGAGAAAACTCGCTCAAGCATGTCAAGTGGTTTGCTATTTCCTGTATACATATATTTTTTCGAAAAGGATCTAATAATTTTTGGCAAGTTTAATGATGAAATGCCTAAAGACGTCCTGAATCTATCAATATCCATCCATAGGTTAGGCAGAAATATGATGGACCAAGAATTATTGATCATCTTTGCAAATATGGGATTAGTATTCGTTAAGAAGAAAGACTGTGCCATTGATTTACAGTACACAGTGTTGGATTTGTGGGATTCTGAAAGTTTCCTCTACCATTTGTCTACAGCAAAAACAAACTTGGTTTAGTCAATAAAATAACAATTATTTCAGGCACATTAACAATGTAAGCCATAAAACAACTGTCACCCTTGAAGCTGCCACTATGACAAATCAAAATATTAAAGTTCATTGCAATGTATTGTAATCTGGTAAATCCAATTGACAAAACTTTCTTAATATCTCCAATTTAACTATCAGTGGATCTTGCTTCGGGAACCCCTTTCAAGTGATCATTCAAATTCATTTCAAACATAGCATTTAGAGCTGGGTTATTGAGAGTCCTAATTTTTTGGACTAGAGTTTCTCAAGCTGCACCAAATCTAGCCCCATGCAGTATTATTTAATATTAGTGAGCCACACACTGGAAAAGTTGTTTACGATTTCTTCCTGTGATGTTTAAAAATATCTAGAGCTAGTTTAAATTCTATACCAGGAATTCAAATATTTACTTTGATTTCAACAACAAGGCATACATGGCATTAGCTCTACCATGGAGCTATAAAACACATATAGCTCCATGGCTCTACTGAGTGGAGCGTTGTACCGTAGTTCAATGCTCCACTCACATGACTCAGTAGAGCTAACATGGCATATATTGTAATCTATTTGAACTTTGATTGAACAAATGACACCAGGTCCATGGCAAAACAATTGCTGTTCTGTAGTTTTAAAGAGAGGGTCATTCATTTGGCATGCTGAGTTGGCGCACAGCAGACAGTGGCCGGCAGTGGCCAAAGCAAACAAACCAAGTCTCAAGTTCAGAGGGGAAATGTACACGTCACCATGTGTAAAGTTAGTACAAAACCATAGTGCGTCAAATTTACAAGAAGGTAAGTGGACTTTCAAATGAACCATGGAGTAGTAGGAAGGAAATTAATGATAAAATCGTCCAACCTGTGACAAGGACATTTCGCCCCACGATGTTCTTCGGTGCACGGGGGAAGACGAAGCGAAAGCACGCCCGTAACACGGCGAGTGTCACCCGGTGGAATAAGACCAACAACTCAATGAAAAACGATATGATAGTAAAGGGAGAAAAGAATGAGTGTGCAAGAGGTTCGGTGGCCGCAAAGTCGTCAGTTCGGACCGCTTGCGACATCTTTGCACATTGGCCTTTCTAGTTATAAAAGTACGATTCGAGGTAAACACAAAAGTTAGAATCTACTTAATCATGTTAATTTTTACTTTCGAGCTAACGACGTTGTTGATTGCAGGTTTTCTGCACCGTGTGTTTTTTACATTCAATTTCGTTTGTTTACAACCCAGACTTCTAACTGGTTATTGTGTACATTATATGAAAGCGCCAGACTGACTTCTGACTTTAAACTTTACCACAAGCTTCCAAAGCTACTCATTTGTTCAAGGTTTCGATTACTATTTTACTGTGATAATTCACCAAAAA
>JASAOE010001188.1:0-27376 GCA_029964075.1 Patiria pectinifera
CATGTACTTTATAACAGTAAACATACAAACAAATAAACAATAACAAGACCCATACACTGCATTATTGCACGCCCCTGCCAGATTGTCTTGGTCTCATGCAGAGTTTACAAAACACAAGACCACAATTAGACGCGGACAATTTTATCTCACAATTTCTAGAAATATAATTACCAGTTGCTAATGTTGATCCATAAATAATCCCCAATGTCTATTAATTATTACAAATTAAGTGGCTTATTCAAGCGTCGTATAATAGCACTGCCATATGTAAGCCACACACATCTTGGGGAGAAAGAAAAGGGGGAAAAAAGCCGCATTACCACATCAATCCTGGAGCCAGCCCCTGACAAGAAACCAGAGCCTTTTTTTCCTTTTCTTTTGGCCTGATGAGAAGTGAAAGAAGTCCTTAGCACACTACCTGTAGAACAAACTCAAAGGTGCACTGGAGCATCAAGCTAACAGCAGGAAGTTCATGCCCAGAGACCCTGTACCTCTATGGAATAACTGCACTGTACTCAGATTGGTTGTTCATTTAATAGTCTTGAAATGTGAAGCCTGGAAGATGGAGTTAGGTTCCGCTGACACGTGCATTCAGTCGTATTAATGTTGTTGAGAAAAAGCACGGTGCCGAAAGTCTACCATCAGTACAACAGAATGCAGTATATTTATCTTAAAGTGGGAGATGTCAATCCGCAAAAAAACTTGCATTATAAAATGGTGACTCAAGGTGACCCAAGTGAAGAGCTGTAGTCTTGTTCCCAGTCGTTTAAACTTTATATATAGCTGCACCGCGCAATTTACCGATGCCTGCACATAAAGTTGACAAACTCGACCTGGTCAGGCTTGCCATATGTTTTCTGTATGTCATAGGTAATCAAATTAGTATTCTCTTGAGCAACAGAACAAGCGGATAGTATGCATATATTGGGAAATATATCTTTAACAAAAAGTTTTGAATAAACATTACATTATATAAATTGAAACCTGTGGAATCCTTTACATGGCCTTTTGCACGATTATATTATAAAATTGGGAAATACCTGTTTTTGAAAGGATATAAAACCTTGAAATTTGTGAATTTAAACAGTTAACCGTATCATGTAAACAAACAACCCCAACATCACGTGTGATCTAAAAGATAAATCTTCATGCAGTTATGCCTCAAAGGAGCGTGAATTAATAGACACCAACTTTGGTAAGAAAGAGCTCATGCTAAAGTGTACTTTTATTCTGAATAATCAGATAAAAATCACTTGTTCTTAAAATTCGAATGAATAAGCCTCTGTACTGATGACGTCACACTTTGTTTACATGAGCACCTTCACTGAGCACCATAGGAAAGCACGCACGTAAACAAAGTGTGACGTCATCAGAACAGAGTCTCATTTGGTTTATCCCTATTGAATAATTGTTAACGATGTCTGTCTTTTTTTCCGGAAGAAATCCCCACTAGTTGGATGAACATAAATAAAAGACCTAGATCAGTTCAATTCGATTTTTTTGCGGGGGATTTAACTTAACTAACAGCTCTTTAACTATCGACTTTAGAGAAAGAAACTGTAATGAATGTTTTGTCTCAAATATAGAGTTAAGTTGTGTGCGTTATTGTCGATCGATTTCATGACTATTCCAAATTAATGAATAGTAGGTTGTGCGCTCTGACTTGGATTGATCTGGGGCCAGCTTTAAAAAGGATAGCAGATTTTCTGACGAATGCCATGGCCCAGTGTAGAATGCCATGGTCCAGTGGTTATTGACTCTTGTACGATGATGCGTGGGTTCGAACCCTACCAGGAACATGGTGTTTGTGTTTTTGGACAAGACACTCAACTACAAATGCCAGGAGTATATGAATGTATACCTGTGAGGATAGAGGCCGAATGTGTGATGATATCGGCTGCCGCGTGGTCTCGTAAAGCGCGTTGAGATTGTTGATACGATGGGAAGCGCTATATAAGCATTACAATTTATTCTAATTGGTCTATAGGCCTACAGCTATCGAGAATACTGTAATCCTAAAGCGCTCGATGTCTTACTTTAGATAAAGGTCCTACCTTTAGGTCACAATCGCTGCGGACGCTAGCAGAATGTATATTGTTTACCAGGATGCGATATCGCTGCACTTGATTCCCAGTGTTCATATATAGCAAACAATCCTGCTCCCTCATTTCCTAACAGTTTGCTGCTGACAACATTCCGCGCTCCCGAATGCGCGTCAAGTAACGAGGACAGGGACACTTAATCCTTCCGAGTGGTGCAGTTTTCATGGTTAATTCTCCTTTGCGTTCAAACATGCATAGTAACCTTTAAGAACAAACACAGTGGCGCCTTTTTTTTACTATCGTAAGACCGGGAGAAAAGCAATGATGAATCGAAAACCGAGGTAGACGAACAAAATACCGTATAGCAAATAGCTTTGGTGCCAAGTCGTTTATTGTTTAAGTACCTACGGTACCGGTTACTGGCTCCACGCACGTAAAAATATCACTGCAATGCGCGTAGCCTGGTTCCAAGACCAAATGATGCTGACTATTGATGTTCAATAACCGACTTGGCGAAAACGTTTTCTATTTTGTAACACAACATATGCGAGTATTTTGAATCGCTAGCGAATTATATGTGAGCACTCTGATTGGTTCAGATTCCAGCATGCATTCTAGGACGCTACGGAAGGTCATTCTCATTACTTCGAGGGTTTGTACTTTGAGTTGTGTAACATTACAAAATTCATTATAGGGCATTCACGACTCAAATAAATCAAGTAGGCCTATATCACAATGATATACATTTTATTTCTATACACAATTGACCAAGCTAAGGGATTTGGCCGTTCAAACGTCGCCCGATCTGCAAACATGTCCCCGACGTATTGAGAAGAACTCCCCATGTAACGGAATGAATTAGTCCTCATTTGCATAGCGATGCGCGATTGTATCTCACCGCAAAAATGCACTGCATATGTATTGCGCTGCTTGCATACATGAATAACGGTGCGAGAACATAATCGTCAAGTCGTTAAATTTGTCTCAACCCGGCCGATTACAAACTAGTTTTATACCAGCCGCGCCGGTGGAGTTCGCCTGAAGTTCACAGACAAAATACGACTATCTAACGACTTGTCATCAAGTCTATATAGCAAATAAATCTTATGTCTGATCCCTGTGCTGTGAGTAATTGCTTCTTCGCTTTTATCGCGGAATCTTTGACAGCTGTTATTCATCTGGTTCATTTTCAAGTGTAATTCTGAGTTGGATTCCACAGTGGATTGCCTCTTACTTAAATGTAAGGTCCGGTTCAGATGTCGAACTTCTGTCAGGTGTAATCGATTTGCGTTCAACAAAATAGTGCATAAAATGCGGCAGTACTTCAAACGTCGAACTATGTTGAACGCAATTCGCTTGTTCAAGATGGCTGACCAAACAAGGACACGTGACCGTGTACTAAAGAATATTTTTTTATGGCAAGGAACTCTTCATCAACAGCCAATACAGGAGAATATTGCTTGTGCTTGTTTAACCCATTTAACTGCTGTCTGCTCGTCAAAATGTAACATCGCCTGGCGTCGCTTAGCCAACAATAGGTATGATGCTGGGCATGAACTTGGAGAAGAGGTTCAAAGGGTATTTTTGTGTGTCAAAAGCAACCTTTGCTTCATGTGGGCATACACGGTCAAAAAGAAAGTGACAGAATTAGAATTAAAAAAAACAATGAGCTCCTCTATTTCATAAAAATAACATAGAGATAAAGTACATATTATTGACTAGTAACAGTGAAAATTGCACGTAATTTGCATACTCTATTACCAAGTTATGTCTATTAATAACAAGACCACAAAATTCAGCTGTCCACTACTGATCATTTACCGTTCTACGAACTGATGAATACCCGTCATGAAATACAATGAATTTTTTTCCCACCTCCATGAATGAATGAAAACGTGCAAAAGAAAACAAATATAAATCGCCATCAATATTTCAGAAAAAAAACAGTCGACTTGTTCCTCATATTCAAAACACAAATCTAACAGTAAAAATAATGTTGTTGTCTTGATTCAAAGGATTAAAATCTCATTGTTTTTGAATGCCTGTGTGTAATCCGTAATTCTTAGTAAGCTCAATAGCTTCCAATGGCATTCCATGGACAGCTATAAAAAATAGGTTCTTTTAGTAAAGCATGCATAACTTCTGACAGCATGGATTAATTTCAGTAATTTTTTTTTTTTTTTTCAGATGAGTGGGAGAACAAAATGCTTTTTTAAGATATACTTCATTGGTTATCAAATTTTCATTACTTTTTAGGAAAAAAAATAATCCAGGTCATTTTCTTTTTTAACTCACCCTGTAGTATCGTTCCATAATGGGCATGTGGTGGCTTCCCATGCAACTTACACGACTCAATAATTATTTTCCAATCTACAACTCTTTCTTTTTGACATCAAAGTTGCGAATGCGCACTGTAAACAGGTTCCTGGTAAAAGGGTAACATTCCGAATCAGGCCATGGTGAATTGACTTATACACGGCAGAAGTTGAACATTTGAAGCCGAAATTACGAGGCTTTAATAAACCGGGCCTAACTGGTTACTAATTCAATATCGCACCGTGAGCACGAACTGGAAAAGCTGGTTGGTAGCAGGTAATGCTTATTCTTGATTTGCACGGCTAGTTTAATATATATGATAAAAATTTATGTTGTACAAGACAAACACATGCATAAAACAAGGAGATGGACTGGGCTGAGATAGTTTGAGCTCAACACGTACAGAACCAACTTCGTCCCCGTGGCATCGAGCAGCATGCATGCTACATGTGGCTCAGTGGCACATGTAGCTCAGGTTTTGTTTTAGTCCCACGATTTGACCTTGGTGATTATGCACATGTATGTGGCCTATTTTCGAGTCGTATAATAGGGGTGTAACTGTATTGTGGCGCCATCAACATCAAACTAGTTTTTTTTCTGCGGCCACAAATTTTGGGCAACATTTTTTGTAAAAATTTAAACTTCTAAAAAATGTGAAAAACAAAAATTGTGAGCCCCCAAGCCAAATCCTTGGTGCGCCACTGTTGAAGCTGCTTCCTCACCTTTCAATATACATGTATTAAAAAAAATGATCTTATGCACAAAGCGCGCGGGGAACTAGTCTGTCAACGTCCTATACCGAGGGCAGCTAGTATTGACTATGCACCCTAAAACCATGTTATATTCATATACAGTGCGAGTCAAAAAAATAATTTTATTCTGTAGCAATAAAGATAAGATATTTTCATTTGTACTTTTAGAGTAACTCTTCCTGCTTCTTTTGGTGTCATTTTCACTAGATTAGTTTTCATGCATGACAACTAAAGGGGTCGGGTGAAATCTGACTTGCGCCAACAGGTCAGGGCTGGATAAGAAAGAAACAATTTAAAAGCACACAACAATTGTCTACCAAAGAGACAAAACAGGATTTCGTTAGCTTTAAAACTTCGTGTTTATTTAAAACATTTAAATTAAATTAAAAAGGCAATTAAATTCCACGGTGTCCTAGTCCTCAACATGGCCATCATCTCGTTCAATGCACAGCTGGGCTCGGCGCATCATTCCTGCAACAGCACGGCGAATCACCTCCCTGTCTTGTCTGAGAATGTCAATTTCACGAGTTATCCTTTCCTGGAGGTCATCCAGATTTTGCCTACTAAAAATCTTGTAAGCAAGATGCACAAATCTGAACTGATTATGCATTCAATGACCAGAACCAAGGCAATAGTTGTGTCTCTTTCTTGGCCAATTTTAAAAGTGTATAGTTTTTTTTTACTCACACTGCACTATAAATTGCCATCTAATGGTAAGAGAGCAGTTGGTGGTGGCGTACTGCCCGACGCCATTGGGACGAGGCTGGAATTGAACACTTGGCAACTGAATTGCGAGGCTTTGATTTTAACCAAAATCAGTGAATGAGGACTAGATAGGCCTATTAATGATCAAGTAATTTGATCATGTTATTGGAAAGTGCGTCGCGGCTCACTCTCAAAACTAGAACAGGAACTGATGAACGTTTATAAGATCATCTGACAAATCAGGTATTGATTGACCGAAGACAATGTGTACAAATGACCCAAAGGGTTTAAAAGAAAACACGTAACTAGAACAAGGGTCCCCAAACATCCTAGTGATGGATGCTTTAAATTACTGAAAGAAAATACCAGCTAGGAGTGCAGGGCAATTGACGAGCAACGACAGGCAATTACCCCTCGATGTTTGCTTGTCCATCCTCTTACAGGTAACGTCACCATGGAAACTGGCTACTTGTGTGTGGAGGACAGTAGATGGATCAGCAAGGAGCAAGTGTGCGATGGTGTACGGGATTGCGGACGGTTAGGAGATGATGAAACATTCTGTTGTAAGTAGCCTTTAATGATAGTACTATTTAATAAGACGTTGAAGTAAACGTTCCCATTTGAAAGTTACGCTCCTCGTGCTCTTCGACAAATTCGATTTTGTATTATTAAATTTCTTTCCTACCAAAAACTTCTTTTTTCCCCCATTTTTTTTTTTTGGGGGGGGGGGAGGGGGGGGGGGGCACAAACAGATCCGCTTTGCGAGCAAACTGGCTCCCGGTCTGGGCATTATCGATACTGCTTGTGGGGTAGGGATCTGCCTACCCAGCGAGAACAGGAATTATTGTCCAGCAGCCAATATTTGGAAATTGTAAAGTAATTAGTCAATAACTTAACATGGGCCGATTTTTGTTCGGTCGATGTCTCATTCAAAAGTGAAGAACTTTTGTGTTGCTAGAAAAAAACAGCAATGATTTTAGAAAAGGAATCAAGTTTCGGGATGAAATTCGAAAATTGCGCGGGAAATGCATCTTTTTCTGATTTACGTATATTTAATGTTATTAAATTGTTATTGTGTTTGCTATGTCCATGCTATTAAAGATGCTGTTGCCTAGTTAGTGGTGTCACTGTGCAGTTCAGAAATTCCATCTGTAAACCTATTCGTCTGGTAAAGGTTCGAACAAGATTTATTTAATGCCAAATATTTTCTCAATGATCGCAGGATATGTATTTTACCTCGGAGAAAAAACGAACATTCTTGCAATATTGTTTTTATAGAAGGAATGAAGCGACGAAGCATTACCCCACGTCAAAACTAGCATTGAATTCGAAAGAGACTGGCGTACAATGCCCGTGCTTCTACAATAAACAATGCCACAAAGTCTCCATTGTCAAACCATGCCTTGCCCTCGCTTTTCGAATGTATTCTTGGCCGGTAAACTTCAGCACTTTGCTTGACGGATTGTGTTATTCCCGCGTAATTTAGGAAACGTTCCTACGTTGCTCTCACAATGTAAAACCGACATCAGCTGTTTGCAACCATTCAACATTGAAATTGCCAAAATATTATGAAATATCCTACTTGAGTTTGCATGTAAATAATAGGATCAAGCATCATGCAAAATCGTCGTGCCTAATTTGCTGTCATTTTCGAGAGAAAAGAAATTACCATCATATTCTCAGGATGGTTAGAACCAAGCCACATCGCAATAATAAAATAGAAACTTACGTTGCGTCGAGAAAAAATAACGGTGCCTGGTCACAGTTTTCTCAAAATATCAACTGAGCTAAAATTTCGACAGGTTCTTCTTTTTATAACCTGCTTCAGATTTCGTGTACAAATGTATTGCTGTTCCTTTAATCGACAAAAAAGAGCTAAAGTTCGTATACCCTCGCTTAAGTTTTAGGGAATGGCGCTCCGATTTTCGGAGCTGCAATATTTAGGCATTACAATCAGTTACGAGTTTTCCAATTAAATGCATCGCCCAAAATGGTCGGCAACATCGTGTGACTGTCGCCACCAATGTCATACTAAAAAGAACGGGATGGTATATTGCAAAATATTGGTAAACATACCAACTGTCTACACTCGTGGACAAACGCTTCCCTAATAAACAAACAGTGAGGTAGCTTCATACCAAGGCCGGGGAAAAAAATTGCCAGACAGTGTTTTACAAGGTTTTTTATTTACAGTGCAGACGGTGTGCAGTCCAGTCTGCATTGAGCGGCGCTACCAGTTGTCGATGAAACCCAGCACACCCTCAGCTTGTCTCCTTGCAGCGATCTGCCAGTAATTGAAACATTTCCGGCTACGTTCTACCCGTCGTGGTCTGTTCGTAATTTTGCAGTTACATCCCTCCGGCGATGAAGCCCGCAGCCTTATCGATCTCATACGTGTGCTCTAGTATAAAGGCAGAGACATTCAGCAAGTGGGCAAATAGCTCACAGATCACTCCAACATCAAAAGTCACAATATTTACCTTTTAGAAAGCAATATATGCGCCATAACACTTAGTGATGCTTTTCTTTGACACCAACCGTTCAAGTGAGAGTTATCAACAAACAAGAGAGACGAGATTTCCCGCTATTCCGAAAAGTAGAAGGCTTTTATCTGCCAAGGGAAAAGTGCAATGGGAAAGCTTGACCCCTTCCTCCATTATCTGAGTTTTCTCAGCTAGTAACCTACCGCAAGAACGACACACACTTCAAAAAGTCGGCTTTTACTGTGACACCGGGAATCTGTCCCCTAAAGACAGTCTCTAGCTGCTGCGTATGTCAGGCTATTTAACATTGAACTCGAAATGCTTATAACGTAACAGTGTTGTTTTTTAATTTCTATGAGTGTAGTACGACTCCTATGCCACGAGCAAACCTTGTCATAAGTGTAAGTACGAGAATGAGTATGGGGGGCAATTACATTTCCATGAGAATGAGTATTCATTGAGCAACAGTCATGTCCCCAAGGACTTTTGCAGTCACTAGGCACATAAGCATTACCGATAATGGGTCAATAGGGAGACTTTCCCATAGAATTGTGCACAATCTTTCCCCAAAACTTTAATGAGCCCTAACCCCAATTTTGCCTTATCCTACCGCACGAATGTTGGTTTTTTTTTTTTACCAATTAGACCACAAGCAATCGATCTAGCCGATTTGCGACTTTACAATTTTGCCTCTAATAGGGGCTGAGGCATTACGGAGACATTGAAATGTTTCCCTAATTCCACATGTCTCCAGGAGGTTAAACTAATGACGCTAAAATGTCTCCCAAATGTCCTATTTGTGGTTGTAAGAGAAAGGGACGAATTGAACATCTTTCCTGTATGTGTCTCTAAAGAAATTTGAATTCCTGAACAGTTCTATTAGTACGAGTATTAGTACAAATCCTTTGCCACGAGTGGTATTGGTAGGTTTGTGGTGGCAATATTGGGATATAGAGTGGATCCTGCTTTGACATTATGAACAGTTTTCTTTAATATTGTCAAGAACATTAACAATCGTATACTTTACGTTCCAATTTGTCTGCTTTTTACATGTCAAATGATATAGGCCTGTAAACGCTTGAAACAACCACTGTTATTCTAAAATCACATTGATATTTTGTTTTTATGGAATTTACTTGCACTTGTGTGACTACTCACCATTATCTTACCAACCCGGGGAGGTTAGGAGATTTCAAACGCCTCACCCAGGTGCTTCAACCCGCCAAATCGTCCATTCCAATTACTTCACTAGAACACGATCGCGACCGTTTGACAAAATCGCATTTGATTCTTATTCATGTATTAGTCAAGTTAAGTATGAGCCGGATTTTAGACAAAAATGTGCATCTACATTGAGTCCCTATACGTTTGCAACCAATTTGACCATTTTTTTTTTTTACAAGGGAACGGTTACGTTTACAAGGGAAGTATACCAATGAGTTTCACATCTTACGCTGGCTGTTTTAGCATTTCAATAGCGCCATTTACATGTACATAGTGTGGTCTTAGCCGTGGTCTTAGCCCTCGCATCCTCCTCTTTCGAAGCTGTTTGGGCATGGCACTGCACAACTTTTTGGACTTTACCATGCAAAGAGGGGTCATTGGAAACTCTGAGTAGTAAATATGCGCAGCAGCAGGCCCGCTTTAGCTAGGTCGGCTAATGTGGCTTCAAAATGCTGAACCGCCTCGGGTCACAAACGTGCAGTTGATAAAACCATGATATAAGCTTGAATGTTACCACTTGCAAAGAAACTTGAACCGCGAACTGATCCACCAGCTTCCTGGAATTGGTATGGACAAGTTGCAACCATAGTCAACATTATCAATTTGATTTGTACGCTGTCGCATACGATCGACTGTTGAAGACTCGCCAAAGCTGGCACCATCTTAACACCGGTCGTATGGTCACAGGAAAGGCTGGGCGTGACTCCCATCTTGATATTGTCATTAACTAGTGCAGGGCCAGTCGAAAATGTGTGTGTTCGGAAACAACGCACATTATTCAATGGTGTGAACGCACACTCGCAAGTTAAACGCACAAAATGTCGTCACCCCTGGCACTGATATTTACCCCTACTGGACAATACGGTATCGCCCTACAACTGTAGGGCGTAGTTTTAAGGCGATACCACATTGTATTAGACTTGCTCAGTCGACCGCCTACATACAGAACAGTGATGGTTGCTCAGTTGACTACAAAATGCATGTGCCCGTGCATGCCACCGTGCATGCCACTCACGTATATGTACGTAAGAAGACATGGTGTGCAGTGCTATCGTCCTACAATGTGCCCGTCCTTTTTGCACTGTTTGCGTCATATTGAGCACGCACGCTTTAGCTCGAACATGACGTAAACAATTGAAAAGAACCCCATGATGTGCCCGTCCTTTTTCCATTGTTGCGTCATATATTAGTAAGCACGCGCGCTTTTGCTCAAACATGACGTAAACAATTGAAAAGGACTGCGCGTGTTCTAGGTATATAATCTGCCACGTTGAGGCTCAGAAAATGCTGCTTTTTTGCAGCTTTTTCGAAAACCCCTCGTCCAAACCACTTCAAACTTGACACTGCACATTCGGTGGTGCTGAGCAATACGCCCGCCGATTTTCAACTTCATACGGTGCCCGGTTCTGGAGATAATCGGCGGACAGACAGACAGACAGACAGACAGACAGAGATTCCTTGAATTGTAGTATAGATGCTATGAGTGGCACCGAATGTCTGACAGACTGGCAAAGATGAAATTAACAAGAGCCCGGGGGACGTTCGGGACAGTACAGAGGAACTGCTTGCTTGTCCCTGGTGACGGAGTTAGGTCGAATGTTTACCAAAGGCAGTAGATAATTACTCCTTGGGTATGACTCAATAGAATTAAATACAAAACCTCGTGTCAACTACGACTCAATCTTGCTCCCGATGGTGTTTGGTTTACGAAATAGATTGCTTCAAAATTTAGCAAATTGAGAAAACAACTGAAACTATTCTGGAAATTGGAGATTGAAAGCGTGAGTAGGCATGATGTCCAAGTGTGGTGTAGAATGCCATACAAGTATAAACGTCAATTTGTTTTCATAAGCCACACAAACATTGTTATTGCAATTTATTTGTCAGACTTCACAATGCATGTAACGAAAACATTGTGTCAGATATGTTAAAGATAATCAGTCCTGGGGCAGTTGATTTGAGATATGACTGATATTTTGGAAAACTACAACATTACAAAAATCAAAAACATTCAAGATCATCCGTTTATTACGGGGGCGGATCCCGGAATTTTTGTATTTTTGTTTCACCAGCAAAAATTTCTGAAATGAAGACATATTTTTTTCTCCGGATATTTGGCCTCCGTAAATTCAATAGGTGGACGACGATCATCAACACTATATTACAGAATAGTGTAGAAATACCCCCGTAACCAGCTGGCTCTGACAAAATTCTGTGCACAGGCGGATATTATTATCATAGTTGTTTTTGGGGTGTTGGAGCAGGGGTGGGAGGGGGGGGGGTGGGTTTCACATTATTTTCAATATATTTCTATGAAAAACAAAAATTTGAGACGGAGCTGGGGGGGGGTTGACCCCCGAAACCCTCCTCTGGATCCGCGCCTGTATTATTTTGAAAGGTCTTCGTGAGTTTCCAAAACATGTACACTATGAGCAATGTATTCAAATTGTACATAATAGGTTTAAACACAAGCAAAACAAATAAACAACAAAAGTTACTATTTACTGATACCCAGGCAATGCCAAAGTAAAATAACAAATAATGAAACAAAGTAAAGAACAACAAGATAAAAAGGTCGACTATATGCTTATCAAATTGGAACATCTTAGGGAAATTTTATGATAAGCTATCGTATAAGCTGTTCAATGAAAGTTTGATGTTGATTGCATGGAGGCCTGAAATAGGCATCTTTCCAGTTAAAATCTGTTTGCAATGATGATTGCGACAGTTTTGTTGGCCGTTAATACTGAGACGTTTCCATACCTGTCAGCGCACATCTCATATGCGTTCTGTAACGCTTGACATCAAAGCGAGCTTGAGTGCGCATGCAATGGTGCAAGCCTCCTCGGTGGCTCGGATTCGTCTACAGTTCTTTCAATTGACCACTCTTAAACAAAACCCGGATTTTCATAAAGCAGTATTTACATAAATGGCGTCAATGCATGTTATTAAGGCCAAAAACGGTGTCCGTTTTTGTGCGTTTATCAGTTGCGTATCTCTGATGCGTACTCTAAAAATCCATGTGTCCGGCATTATTATTTGTTTAAAGTTTTCCATCCAGCCGGGTTTGGTTTCGTTCGCCCACTACGCCGATGTAATTTAAACTTCGAGAACATTGTCTCTTTCGTTGAGAGACCTTTGGGAAATCATTGTTGCTGAAGGGTCTTACCTCGCCATGTTTGTGGTTTCTGTAAAACTCACGTTCAGTTGAAAAAGCAGGACAGAACTTTACATTTTTTTTTCAAATGACACTGTCAGCTTTGCATTATAGTGTTCAACTAAATTTAAACCAGACATGATTGTGCTCTCTATTTGTTTGTCTTTTGGTCTACACTCAAACATAAAAAACTTATGTAGAAGAGGTTGAACCCTAATCACACTGTCCTATTTTCATGGCTGCCGGGCAGTTTTGTCAAGATGTATGGAAAATAGTTTAAGTGCCAACCAAAGGAGCTTCGACCATTTTTTGTTTGTATAAAAATGGTTTCCAAACTCAAATTCTTTCACTTTTTACAATATAGATTGTCGATAGGCTCAAGCCATATCATCACTGAAAAGCGATAGTAAGTCACGTGCTCCTTCAAAAGATCACGTGTTCATACAAATAAGAATATAGAACCAAAAGGATGCATGGAAAGTCAACCGTAAAATTTAAACATATTTTGTCAGCAGCTGAAAAATCAAATGGTGTAACACTGATGAACAACTGGTGATCTGGTATAGACACCACATCCTAGGAAATATTTCTTTATAAACAGGATTGTGAATATCTCTCAAAGAAAAGTTGAGGGGTATTTGAGAAAGCAATTTACCCAATGAGAGCTGAGAACGCATTTACCCTGGGTCAGGTGAACAAAAATCGTCCAATAAGGACTCAATGCGATTAGTCCCCACCGGAGCCCTTTAAATCGGGCGGTGGGGAGGAGCGATTGTGAAAATAATCTCTCGATGACGCGTTTTAATTATAATCCAAGTTTCCACAGTTAACTGTACGTTATTAAGTAGGTTCTGGACGAGCAATAATGGGAAATTGGGAAGATGCAGATATAAAATTATTCAAAAAAAGGGATATTGCGATTTGCTTCCGCAGCACAAACTATGAGGACACTTAAAATGTTCTTGTTTCTCAACGGAAAGTCGCCCATATGATATATGTATTTTCATTTGCGTCAATTTCCGTCAGCACTTTTCAAGTCAAGCACGGAAGAATCCCTTGCCCTTCTCCCGCAAGTTCTACGTCTTTGTAATAAAAACAAACTCGACAGAAGTGCTTACAAACCACTTCTCCAGCATGTGGAGGGTGCCGCGTGTCTAGTGCTTTTCCGACACTGACGATAAGATATGTAATTCACGGCAACTTCACTCAAAAATGTTCATTCTTCGAAAAGAAAAGAAAACAGTTTCTTTTTTTTATATTGATTTCTTTCCGATCTGAAAGGAAACTGCTTCAAGTGAAGCTTGATAAAATGTTTGGAGTAATATATTCAGAGAATTGAACACTCCTGGTTCTACAGTATAGGTCGGGAGGCCGGCTACCTTTCACTTTTCTGTTTTTAATAAAAGATCTTTGCAAATATCAGGGCTATTTTATCAGCACTTAAAATCGTTTTCGCGAAGATGGAAAGTGCCTCTTTCCTCGCGTCTGAAGAATGTTTTCAGTATTGTTCTTAAAGCTTCTAGTCAACTAAGAAATGTTGTTTTCGTTTGATTGGAAATGTCCCCTGAACACGAAAAGGCCTAGTTCTTAAAACCGCTGTGATCGTGTTAATAATGGGAATAACTACAAACCCTAAAATAATATCTATATTTTTTTTTTTACTTTTGATAAAAAAAAAAACCACCTACACCATTTCTCCAAAACACGCTAATTTGGTACCAAAAATTCGTTTTCTAGTTGAAATTGTAATATAATTAATTAAAGGAGTCTATGAGATGCGCCTTTGTTCCAATTGTTTTCTTTTATCGTAGAGCCACTTCTTATAGAGGATGTCTTTGCTTTGAAGCTGTTATCCAATTTCTCTGGGTGTTTTTGTACTCGACACCTGAGTCACAATAATTGTCAATGTGCAACCATGGAAAATGCTACAACTGAATCGTGTACAGAAAATCCCTTCAGTGGTGGATTATTCGCATAAGTCACGTCACACCAAAAGCGCCATCAGTTGTCAGGTTATGCTCATGGCTTTATAAACATTCTGCATGTATTGGATAAAAGTGCATGCTCAGTTACTTTTGGAAAACGCTTTTAATGCCTTCTAATAAGCAAATCGACTGCCCATATTAAGCGCCCCAAGCAGTCAAGAACCACTCGGTTTTTAGTCTGGCTTCCATGCTAACCAGCAAAATTTCGTTTGACCACTCTATAGGTTATCAGGGGCGGATCGAGGATTTTCCAAAGGAGGGGGGCGTGAAATGTAACATGCAGCAAATGGTGAAGGCAACTGTGTGGCGCCTACGCCGAAGGCCAAGGGGGGGGGGACACATAACGTGATGACAAGTGTATTATGCGAACGCTGCGCGAAGCTCTAACGGCGTGGAGTCCGGGGCCCTTGCTCTATGGTGCGATTGTCACAGATGGAATTATGAATTTTAAATGACGGTGGTCGGAAATGGATTTAACACAACTCAGACAGTACTAACAAATTCAATCTTTTACCCCAGAGTTTCAGATAACAAAAAAAAGAATTAACTTAAATTTTTAAACCGTCAACTGAACAGAAATTAAACCCAAACATATAGTAAGCCTTAGATTAACTGGTTGTGAGAGATAAACTTTAACTGCAATGAATGGGCGTTGGCAAACTGCCAAATGAAAGCAAATTAAAAAATAAAAGCAATGAAACTACAAAACCTAAATTAATTTATACAAAAGCAACGAATATTATCTTGGATGGATTTGCTTTCCTCAAATGTGAGCCGAGCCCAAGCCTGAAAACACTGCGTGACAGAAATTAAAAAGAACAGAATGCATGCGTTTAGGCAAACTGACATTTTGTAAGCTCCAACTCAAGTTAATAAAATGCAATTTGATGATACCAACTCAACAATGGAAAGCAAGCAAAATAAAGCCGATCAGAATAAAGCCAAGCAAAATTCAATGTAAAAGCCAAGCAAAATAAAGGCATGCCATGTAAAATCCATGCAATGAAGAAAAAATCATAAATCATTACTTACAGAAGGCTTGAGAGTGCCGAACTTAAAAGCCTCTGGTTTTGGGCGATTTGAGGAATTGGTATGGATATTTAACTATAAATTGACGCGATACGGGTGGGTGTGGTGGTTGACGTACGACAATCAGGCAGGTCCAGTCGGGTAGCTTGCTTTTGGTAGAACTTGGCCTTCCTTCAGAGCAGCGTCCAGTTGTCTCCTCCGTAACTTCTGTGCAGCCTGCAGACCACCACTGCCCATTTGTGTCAATGTGGCACTCTGCCGAGATTTGGCATTCTAAACCTTATATATTACATTATTAACACAAAGGAAAGTATTGGAATAGATCTAGCTTAACACAAATAAAAGAACACCAGGGAGCTGCATGAACACACATTCCATTAGACTGGTAGGTTCGGAGTGAGGCAACAATAGGCAACAAAGGGCAACAATAGGGACAATGGTACCCTACAAGTCGGTCTTTAGAAATCTCAGTGCCCCGTATGTAAAACGCTATGGAGTTTGAGATTTTAATAGGAACAAAGGAGAATAAAAGAAGGGAAGTCAAGTGGACAATAGTGATACCCCATAACTACCCAAAAATACAGTTGTGTGTGTGTGTGTGTGTTGGGGGGGGGGGGTCCCCCGTCCCCCACCAATTGACGCCCATGCCGAAGGCGTGCCCGCCCGCCCCGCTAGAGGGGTCTGGATCCATTTCCTGTAATCTACAGCATATTTTACAGCATAGGTCTCTTCTCGCTCGTCACTGCCTTTTTTGTCTCGTCGCAGGCGCGCTGTCTCGGCGCAGTTTTTTGGTCCTGACGCTTTTTCATTCTAATAACAGTATGACAGACCCCCCCCCCAATAATAATTGTTGTTATACCTCTGTCTTGAAGACTGTATTTTCTTTGGCCTAGAATGATCACGTGTTAAGTTTATAAAAAGTCTTGGCACACTTCCTGTGGGATATCACGTACTTTGACTTTGTACGTACGATGTGAAACGCTTGTATCGTTGGTACCCACGCTATTTTCAACATGTTTTCACATATGAGTGGGAGCAGCGAACTAGCAGACGATCAGCTGTGTCGAGCACGCGACATGCATGTGAGTTGACGTTTGATTGTCATCATGATTGTTGTGTTTACTGCTGTTTGTTTTCGTGATTTTTACATCCAAAGAATCCAAGACAGAGGTATAACAAAACAATTGTTGACTGCTGTGATCATATCCCACTTCAAAACAGAAAACAATGGTTAATTGTCTTTTGTGCAGCTAATTCTAGCAGGCTACGGTCTGACGTGAACTTCCCTATTAATTTGGTCTCGCCCTCTTTTTTCCTTCTCTTTTTGAGTCTCTCTCCCTCTCTATATCTTTATTTCTTTGGGAAGGAAAAGGGGACGTGCCCACGCCCCCTTTGGATCCGCCCCTAGTTGTGCCGTAAAACCGGCAGTTGTCGAGGATATACCACCCCTTCCAAATTTTGACCAAGGGATCATCAATATATTTTGTACTGAAAATATGGAGTAAAATAAAAAAAAATGTTGAAAAGTTATTAACTGGAAAATGAAATTCACTCAAGGAAGGGAGCCCTAAGGGGATATTGGGAAAAATTTCACATAATGGAAAAATAATTTCAGTCCTCTATTTCGTGCTCTTATCATATCGTGTGCTCGAAATGAATTATTTCATGTGCTCGAAATGAATTATTTTGGTCTGCTCGAAATGATTTATTTCGTGCGCTCGAAATCATTTCGGGCGCTCGAAATTTTGTATTTTGTGTTCGAAATCACTTTGTGATTTCGTGCACACGAAGTGATTTCGAGCGAACGCATTTCTTTAGTTTTGAGTGGTCGCTACAAGCCCTTGTACTTGGTGATCTTAACTGTAAGAATGGAGGCATTATTTGTACTTCATAACACAGGATATATTATATACACATAATCAATTCCTATGATGATATCGACCCGTACTTGATACACTCAGTGGCATTTGAAAAACGTGAGTTGCAATGAAAGTGTCCTCTGGGTAAGTTTTGGATTACGAGGATCTGGGCCCAGATTGCAATAGATACAACCTGTGGGAGTTCACAGTAGATGCACTTGTTTATCAACCCAAATGAGGCTTGAAATTGGTTTGATGCATGCCGCTCAGTACGGTAATCAAATATGTAGGCCGCTTGCAAAGTTTATGACCCTAAATAATTCCTAATCCCCATGTAATACGACTTGAACTCTGTGGTCCACTTTCCATTAATTCCCATTTCCAGTCTTCAGAGAATTGCTAAATAGGAATATGCGTTGTTTTTTCATATGTGGCGTTGCATAATTATACGCTTTTGTTATTTGCGAGAAGCGAGTTTTGACGGTTAATCTGATAACGTCGGATTCTGCCGCTGGAACGACAATTGTATACTAAACAGAGAATGAACGGTATTGAAATGTCGAAATGTAACGATCTATCGAAATCGGGCAAATAAATCAAATGAAGTTTTGTAGTGTATAAAGGCAGTATACAAACAATATGTAAAAAATCAGTGTGTATAAAGCTGCTTTCTTACTTTTATGGAAAAGGAATAAGGTAGGAAATAATTTAAATTCTAGAGATCTTTACCAACAGGTTTTGAACCAGAGGTGTTGAAGAGTAATGTGAGTTAGCCCTCAGTCTTCGTGGACAGAGCACATACCCGTTACCTATCTGTCGACCTCCATTAGATATCTTTAAACACTAAGTCTTTACAATATGACGAAAGGCGAGAGCAATGAGCAATGTAGTGGTGCGTGCGTTTAGTTAGTGCTGTAAAGATGCATTACTGTTGACTGAGAGATGTCGAGGTGTGTCCAGCCATACGGGAGGATGCTCTATGGTCCATTAAATAGCAATGCATGCGTGGATGAGCTGTCACACCGTTTTTTTTTGTTTATTTCATGCTACTTCGCTACGCTCATACGCATGAAAAACAGTTTGGTTTATATACGCCAACACAGCAATTCAAGGCAAATACGCAATTGTTTGATAATTCTTGATAATACTATTTTATTCAGACAGCATGGGATGTAAGGTTTACATGCACAATGATGCATAACAAGTACTTGTTAACAAAAATAGATTTAAGTAAAACAGTAACCAAGAAGTTGCTTCATACCACTTTTTTTTTTTTTTTACATTTCAAACCATAGCCACAGTGGCTGCACTGGGCAACTGCCCGACCTTGGCCATCTCGGCCCTTCAGGTTTTCTTCCCGGGAAAACCATGCTGATATTAAAAGAAACGAAACACCAACTTTTTTATTTTTCATTTGTCATACGTATTACATATGTCAACTGCCATAATTATTCTCACTCTTGCCCAAGTCCATTATATATATTTAGACTTCTTCGACATTTAAACGTGCCACTTGGCATAACTGTACAGTTTGTTGTTGTTGTTGTTTTTGGCCATACATGATACATAATTATGTAATTATTCTCACTCTTGGCCAAGTCCATTATACATATTAAGACTTCTTATACATTCCTACGTGCCACTTGGCATAACAGTATTTTTTTTTTTTTTACTCAGTTATAGACAGCTTTTGACACTTGAAGACGTGTGGTTAAGTCTCTCTAAAATGTATGATTCTTTGCTGTAGTGGTCTTCCACCGGCCATGTTGCATTATAAGTTCCTCTGGAATTTTGTTGTTAGCTATAAGCGAGTGGCCCCTCCTGACCGCAAACTATGAAGGCCAAAACGTTTCACATCTTCAACTCCGATTGATTTAAGTGCATCAAAAAACAACTCTCCTAATCTTGTGTAACTAAGTGGTTTGTTCTGGGTACGCTTGTAGGAATTGGAGGCAGAACAGAAAATGAGAGGAGTAAAAATGAACTGATCGTCACCTATACTGATCCCTAGCTGTTTCATAAATCTTGTCAGAATAACATATAGAATAGAAACTCTGTGAGGCGGGAAGAAATGCTACATTGCCCTTTCTGGAAATGTCGGTTTTAGACTTTGGAATAAAACTTTTAAGACCTTGTGCGTCTGGTAGAGGTGTAATGTGATTGGCTTTGATTTCAGCAATCTCATTGTGCCTAAACAAAAGGGCAAACTTCAAGGACACGTAGCAGGCTGTTCCGAGTTGCATGAGTGAGCAATCATCACCGGCAAATTTATCCACAATTTGGTTGAGTTGAACTAGGGACAACGGATCTTTCTGAACCGCAGGATGATGTAGACGTTTCCTAAAACTGATCTAAAATTAATGTGGCCTGACGTTGCGAACTTAGCAAGTTCTTCTTCAGAAGGCTAAAACACAAATGACAGAGGTACATACATTAACATGGGGGTGCACACAAACATGCAGGGCTGAAAGAAGATACACAAAAGGAGGATTAGGTGGGAAAGGTGTGGAAAGATGCAGGGGAGGGTGGATGAGAGAACAAAGGAACAAAGGGAGATGGCAGACCACAAGGGGTCTGGTGTAAACAGGGGAGGGACCAGAAAGGGGAAGGATCAAAGGTCACAGGGGGTGGGAACGGACAAAAGAGTGTGAGAGTGATGATGATGGGGGGGGGGGAAGTATGGGGGAGGAAAGGGATGAAAGATGGGGGAAGATGGGTTAAACACAAACAAGGAAGACCAGGTGGATTATCTGTAACAGAAGACAATGGAGGAAGAAAGGATTAATCATTCCCGAGTTGGATGTTGAGACCATGTGGTTGAATAGTTCGAAGACGGTTCATCCACACTTTCTCTCTGCTGAGGCGAACTGAGTCCTTGCGATGGCCAAGAGATTCAATGCCCTGCAAAATCATATCAGAAATGGAGTGGTTAGGCAGGTTGAAGTGATGACCAACAGGGGTGTCTAGTTTCTTGGTGTTGACCGTTGACCGGTGGACATAGAAACGCTTTTTGAGCGTATTCTTAGTCTCACCTACATACTGCACTCCACAGACCCTGCAAGAAATGAGATATATGACATTAGAGGTGTTACAAGTGATGTTACCAATGGTTCTGTGGGTAGTGACAGAAGAGTGGCCAGAAAAGGAGTCAGACTCCTGGATATGAATCTGGCAGACAACACATTGGAACTGCACTTGAAAGTACCATGCTGGGTGGGAGGGGATGCATCTAAGGATGGGACTTCAGCTCGAACAATCAGGTCCCGTAGATTTCGAGGACGCCTGTAAGCCAATGTGGGGCCGTTGGGGATGGCGCGGGCAAGGCGATCTGAAGTATGGAGGATATGATGATTGTCATTAGTGATTTTGCGAAGGGAGGGAGTTGCTGAACAATGTGAATCTATAGGATTGTCCTTGATGTTCATTAAGGAATGGAGCCATTTAATGGCAGAAGCAGTTGTCGTCATTACACTAACGGATCGTGATGTTGAATTGGTATGGGATAAATAAGCTGCCACAATTCCCTCGCTTACTGGGAAAACATGGGGATTTTGCATTGAACCAACCATTTAATGAATTGACGGCACTTATAAAAGTAAGAATTGCAAGACCCAACCGATTTTGCTGCGATAGCTTCATGCAACAACTGCTCCTTGGATCCTGAGACTACGGGCGGAGAGTCTGCCCAAAATGGTTGCTCCAGTATGATCTGTACAAAAAATATATATAAAAAACAGTGTGAGTGAAAATATATAGAAAATAGATTAGCTTCAAAGCCTTAAGAAAAATCTATCTTGACTGCAGCCATCATGCTTTTGAACTCTGGGGAACCTAGCAGGGAATTGGTATTTCGTCCGTGAACTAGGGCCATTTGCCCGGGCATCGTGAAAATGTCGAAAATATTGGGTCTATATATATTGTCCAAAGCAAAGGCCAGAAAGGACTAGACTAGAGGGCCACCATGGGAATACAAGCACCCCTGTTCCATGACAAGATTGCAAATGAGATAGTACAGACAGGATCAAAGAGACAGGTGGGACTAAGAGTGCATTCTCTGCCGACCAATCTTGGGCAAAAAGCATCAACGGCTTGTGTACCAGGGTTCAAAAATCTGGAAAAGAAATGAGGCAATTTTTGCAAAGTCTATTGTGAACGGACCCACTTGGCATTGATTGCTTCGAAGAACTCTGCCGATAGGCCCCAGTCATCTACATCTATCAATTTGCTGATGTAGTCGGCTTGATCGTTGAGGGAACGAGGATCCAGTCAACTTCTAGCCGGATTCTTTATAATATCGGTGAATTTGTTGACACTAGGTTTCAGATTAAGAGGAGGGTGTGCCTCGTGATTCTTTAGACATCTCTGCTATTGTGGCTGCGATTGAAGGCAGGAATGACCAATATGACTGTGGGGCTTGGACTGGAATATTCCTGTTGACGTTCCCGGTGAAGTAGGGGTTGAATCTAAACCTTGATCTTTGCTGGTGGAAGCCGTCATTAGCTGCATTGGTGGGGCCAGACTGGAAGGACACTGCCTCGACCAGTGTACGGGCATACCGCAGGCAAAGCAGTTATAGCTTGACAAGCCTGTAAGGAAGAAGGGGAAAGAAGAAATACGCAGACAGAAAACAAACTGAACGAAGGGGAGGGCAGGAAAATTTAGGACTAAGTAAGAGCAGCACGGTGTCTAACCAGTGTTCAGCATCTGTGCATGAGCCTGAAGTGAAGGGCGTTGGCTGGGAGCACGGTTAAATACCGCGTTCACCGTGATTACGTAATAGAGAATTTGGTTCACCGTCTTTCTGTGCCAAACAAAACTACATTTTCATGCTACTTCGCTATGCTCATACGCATGAAAAACAGTTTAGTTTAATACGCCAACACAGCAATTCAAGGCAAATACGCAATTGTTTGATAATTTTTGACAATACTATTTTATTCAGACAGCATGGGATGTCAGGTATACATGCACAATGATGCATGTTGAAAAAAACCAAGTAAAATGTGTGTACCTCGAAAAGGCGACGATCAGCAGTGTGTAGCGTATCAGACCCGTGATACTGGGAATCTCGTCTCTTGCGCTTGCGGCTCTCGAGGTCCTTCAAAGCCTCTTCCTCGGCGATCTTGACGCTTTTTGCTGCTCTGCAGACAGGTTGCCAGAGCCTTTCTTATCGAGCTTGGCAACAGTCACCCACCCGGCCTTACTTCCGTCGGCTATACGAGGATCTTTTTCTTCCGGTCGGCTACCAGCTCCTCTGCTTCTTGAAAAATTTCCAAAGCCGAGTCTGGGTCGGGGTTGTTCACTAGGGCCAACTTTGCTCTGTCAGAGCAATCTCAAGCTCTACCGCAGAACTCGAACTGTTCGGTATTGCCGGGCCTTTCAGCTCTTTCGCCTCCAGCTTATTTCTCAGCTCTCGGATTGAACTGGACTCCTGCTTCGGTGTCGAATTGGCGCCGAATCCACCGTCAAAGTAGTCTTTAAACTTCTGAAAAATTAATCTTGTATCAGAGGTCGCCCCTCTTCGGTCGACATAGTGTCTTCGTAAATTTAGGACTAAGTAAGAGCAGCACGGTGTCTAAGCAGCGTTCAGCATCTGTGCATGAGCCTGAAGTGAAGGGCGTTGGCTGGGCACGGTTAAATACCGCGTTCACCGTGATTACGTAATAGAGAATTTGGTTCACCGTCTTTCTGTGCCAAACAAAACTACATATTGCTCAAGCGAAGAAGACCTTCCTTTGTCATGCGACAGAACCAAACATGGACATTGATTGTCCACGAACCACAATACTGACAGGATTTTTCTTAACCCCCCCCCCCAATGAATCACCAAGTTATTACCGTCTTTAGTGTAAGGTTATCAACAAGATTTGAGGTTGTAAGAGAGAACTTGAGATTTTTGGCAGCTTCAGTTTTCCATAAGATGTATCAATTTCTCGGTAAATGTTGGCGATTCAGCCGACGTTTCTGTGCTCAGTCATTCTTTCCTGGTGGTTTCATTAACCATCAAAACAGCATTATTGAACAATGAACGAAAGTTCAAATCAAGTCGTGTTAAAAAAAGAGTCATCTACGAACTCAGTAATGAAACCCGTCGCACACAGTGAGTGCACCTGTTAGGTACACAATACCTGTTGGCCAAGGGTGTTTTCTTTAAATCTAACATGTCGCTGAACTTCAAAGCGCCCGACTCTGAACTTAAGGCGATTCTTAAGTGACTATGAATAATGCGTGGGATTCCAACAATAATTCGCTCTGGATTATCAAGGCTGAAGTCTGTTTTAACTGTGAGCTGAATTTGTGTTTAAAATTCAGGAGTTAACATTTTCAGGAGAGCCTTGGTAATCTTGCTAACCTCTACAGGGAATCAAACGAGATTCAAATCAAAAGTGTTTACCGCAGAAGTCTTCGCTGTTATTATAATTCAGATCCGGCAGTTAAAGAATCTTGTGGTATTTGGGAAATAAGTAGTGATTTCACTTTTGAGGGAGGTTTTTCGATTGACGAACCTAGGAGCAGACGAACAGTCAGCAGTGACTTGGCGGAACGAGCTATACTTGCTGCGCCGTGCAATGTAAACGGTGCGCGCTCGTTCTACATGGTGTAAAAGGACGGTCTATCTGTTATTATTTACGAGTTTTGCTAATTGCTGCCCTCAGGCGACGGCTTTGAAACGAATGACACTCGGCTGGCCTGGACGGGAACTAAAAAAAAGAGCTCCCACAACGACACTATTTTCATATATTTTCAGGACAAAAACCGCCTAATTATAGCATCAGCGCATTACCCTCCCTCGCTTTTGACCAGTTTTTTTGGACGCAACCAACGAAAACTGTCTCCCACTTAGGACATTATTATTCGATGGTCTCCAGCACGCCCTCCGCTTTTATGGAGGCCGGGTGACCCTGCCCTGACTACCTCCCAGCACCTGGGAAGCACCTAATGGACGGTCTGTAGGCAATATGTGTTGTCACACCCCCATTCAGATTGGTCAATAGCAACGCCCATGATTCCCATGACACTCTTGGAAATGCTGCTGCCTATCTTATTTTTTTTTAAAATATCTTAAAATAGCACATTACTAAACGAAAGCTCGATATCTTTCGGCGTGCATTTTACATCTTTAAAGATATCTTAACGTCAGAAACATATTTTGTAAGTCATCATATGATACCAAAGGCACTGGTTATTGGATTGCATGTGAACATGTGATATGAGAGAATGCTTCAAGTATAGGAGAAGGGGGTGTCCTTGTTTACAAGTCTGGGCCATGTTCGAATTGTTGGTTGGGTTTCTGCCTATCAAAATGGTACGTTCTGTACAGCAGTAGTAAAAATGTACTGAATCCGGATATTGCTGTCTGGCTGGTGCACGCATAGTTCATCCCATTCGCCCGCCATCTTGGTTTACGATCCGCCATATTGAATTCGATCCGAATAGGAATTAAAACGGAAGCCATACTTTGAAGAAAAAACTTTGAGAAAAATCCTCGTGTCACGTCAGTGCCAAGATTAAGGTTGACGAGAGGCGCCATGCCCGCTGGGGAACGTGAAGCAGAACCTGTTGCTTTCTAAACTCGTTGAATGACTTGTCTATTTTTAATACCGTAAAAATACATTAAAGTGTTTATGTTTTCAAATTCTAAACAATTTTTTTTTACAGTGTCGTAACGCCACTGCGTGAGGTCCGATTCCTCCCCAAATAAAAAAAAATAAAAATAAATAAATTAATAAATGAAATGCAAATAAATAAAATAATTTTATAACAAAAATAAACAAATGAAATAAAATTAAACAAATAAATAAACAAAAATTTGAAAAGTAACAAAATTCCCATTTGTGACAGGTTGCCCAAGTTGTGTTTCAAAGTTTAATTTACTCCTTTCTCCCTTGGCATTTGCGTAAGTTAGCTGACATTCAATCTCTGTGATATTTTCATCCCAAACCGTGGAGTCTTATCGCATATCATCCGAACGTTTCCATACAGGATTTTTGGTGACATTTCCAAGTATTAAACCTTTTGCCTCGATTTGAGTCTTTATCTCGATAAAGCCAAATTCATTATGCTAGGAATTTATTGATATCCAATCTTCTGTTTCAGTGAGGCGAGGATAACCCCGTCCTGTCATAAAGCCATCCATCTTCGTCAGGTGAATGTTTTAGATGATTTCCCCAGCCGAATGATTGTATTTGATACCACGAGATTACCTTGATCTGTTTATGAATCAAAACAACAACATATTCGAGGGTTTCTTAAAAGTTTGGGCTGAATTGCTGTACAATACACTGCAGAATTCCGACTACCTTTGAAGCTGTGGGGATCATGCAACTCAATAGGCTATTCCACGGAAGAGCGATAACCACCATCGTCTTCTCGAGAATTGCTCGGAGATTGGATGACAGACTACTTTCAGTCTGAGAGAGAAGTGAGCGAACTCATTTCCGGGCAAAATAGTTTCTGTCTTCACTCTCCTTAAATTGCATTTCCAAATGGAAGCCCAAAGAACACAGCTTTCCTCAAAGCTTGCGATTCCAGCATGCACAATCCAATTAACGCAATAGGTCGAACAGAAAACGATGTTTTATCACGAATTGGTTCTACTGGCAATTCCCGCAGCAGTATAACTTCAAATGAATTCCAGGCTGTCATTATCAGATTGCAGACAGTTCTCAATGCGCTTCAATCTCCCCGATTGATTGATTTTGAGATACAGCTCTAAAATCCTCCACACACTATTTCCCATCCACCCATACCTTATACCTCCCAGCTACCTGCATCGGCGCACCCAGATTTGGCTGGGGGCTCTAAAGAATTTAAAAATGTTGGCCAAAAATTTTGGCAGAAAATCTTTTTTTTTTTTTTTTTTGGGGGGACTATTTTGACGCTCGCGCCACTTACACCCCTATTATACTACCTGGAAAATAGGCCACATAAATATCACCAAGGTCAAACCGTGGACTGAATAAAATTACCAAAAAAAAAGACTACGGCCTGCGCCCGAGGGGGCCTCTGGGTGCGCCACTGACTCCCGCGTAACTGTAGATTGAGAATGACCGAACAAACATCCCCCAGGTTCCCGAGTGCACGCATATTCTGGTGATGTCGCGATGACGCCATCTGTGTCGAATTTCATCAAGCGATTAAAAATTTGCAAAGATTCCCCCGCCCTTTGTTACACATGACAGCAAGTCGCATAGTAACTATATGTGCAACATTTTCAAGCGAACTATATACATACGTATTTCTTTTTAAGAAAATCATATACAGACATGAATGAACTCAAAGTGACATTGAAGCAAAAGTGGCTTTAGGTGTCAGAAAATAGAATGACTTTATGTCAATAGTGAAAAGTGCATTGTAAAATAGGCTGATCATTTGTGCAGCCGAGAGGTTCGAGCAAGGACCGTTGATACTTTACTGAACGCAGGACGGTGAGAATATAGTCTGGATCCTGTGACCAAAGATTCTGACTATTTCTAATGAATCTTGGTCGGTAGCTTCCGGTAATACATTGTATTACAATTTACGCTACGTGACTAAAACGGGAGGAATTCCTCCTTTCCGAAAATGTCCGAAGTTTGCCGAATCTATTTTCGTCAACAATCGGATAGTGCCTGAGTATTTGAGCATAGTATAGTTTTAATTAACTGCTTATTGCTTATTAAAAACTTTTTAAAATTAGTTGATAATTAATATTTATTACTTTATTGCTGAAAACTTGAAATTCAACGACGATTTTGTGCATCAAATATACTTCGGATCGTAGGGGCGAACTTTTTGCTTCGTCATGTACTATTTTAATTTGACGACCGTTACCGAGATTTTCC
>JASAOE010001189.1:0-57237 GCA_029964075.1 Patiria pectinifera
GTGACAAACATGTTTGTACTGTTGTGACATGGTCATATGTGCACTTTCTCTTTCATTCAAGTTGCATCATGTACAAAATACTAATTAAATCTGTTCATATATTATTAGTCCCCAATGAACTATTAACTGAACACTTAAATGTCCTTTCAAAGTGATGCGAAGCAGATCATTAATTGAACTGAGTTCCAAAGCCTTTATATTTTTTTCCATTAATAAATTTATTTATCTTTCCTGGGACTCCCCATTCTTGGTGAGCTCCGTGAGGAATATACAGAGTGTGCCAAAAGTGCAACATTCAGAAACAAACAATTAAGATTGTTTGTCTTTTCTTTAATTAAGGTCAGGGCAGTCTAGCTGGCTTTATTACCCGTTTATTACATGTCATACAGGTAGGTGTGTAAGCGATTGCAAACAAAATTGAACAGAGCAGAATTACCATTCCTGCATATATGAATAATTAATTAGCCATAATTTCAAAAACCCTTTGACCTATAATCATGAAATTTCTTGGAAGTGTATGTTCATGATGAGTTCCTCTATGCATGTGCTGAGTTTCAAAAATTTCGTCACTTGATGGCTGAGATCTTAGGGGGAATGGAATCCTCCTCCCCCCTTTAGGTTAATGTAATATTTAATCTCATTTTAAAAACCCATATTTAACAGTTTTAGTGTTGTTCTTGAATGTTTATTTTTGGCACACTCTATATGCTACCTACAATGCTCTACATTAGTATTGTAAAATCAACTTTTCACTGCATCCTACATTCAGCCTACAATATATATATGTGTGCCTAAACATTTATACATGTGTCAATGCAATCACTCATCTCATTTCCTGGACTGGGTGAAGAATTTTCTGCAAAATAATTCATCAGATCTGGTAGCTTTGAAAACAATTTGTTTTGGTTTTCAATTTTATGTACATTCTTGTCCCGAAAATGACGTGTGAAAAGGTGAAAAATGAAGCTCCACATCAATGGTGTGGGTACATACATGTATGTACATGGTCATCTCAACTTCACGGTACATTGGGAAGCAGAGAGAGATACATGTAGAGAGAGGAGGAACTTCTTACATTGTGTACTTTAAGTTGTTAGAGCTGGTGTGGGTAGAATTCCTATTCATATTGCTCTTCAATAAATTAGCAATATACATGTTTTATTTTATTCACTACGTTCATGTGAAATGTGGTTTTTAAATATAAACCGTGGGAAGTTTTCTCATTATTAGTGAATTGAAGTGTAAGCCTATATTAAGGCCTAATTGAACATTTTGCAAATTGTTTGCAAAAAATTGACAGAAAATAGTGACAGAACATTTCTTTCTCTATAGGGCCCAATAACTGGAGGTAATTTTGTTCAATCACCGCTTTTTACCCAAGGTACATGTATGTTGTCTATCTGAAAAAATGGATTCTGGAACATCATAATGTGTCTTCAATCTATTTGGGTCGACTTGGCAAATGGAAACTGAATTGATTGACCATATCCTCTTACACATGTAGTTAAACAAGTTTGAGCAGAAATGAGTATACACGCGTAAATGGGAACATGTGGTACATAAACTTCTTTTTTGATGAGTGATACAGCAGTTTTGCAAACAACTCCTTTTCTGATCTTGTGTAGCGCCCACAAATAGCCACCACTACAATCCAACATGTCCAACGTCCGGAATTTGTACCAGGGCAAAGAATTTGCCAATCACAAGCTAAATTTGGATCAACAGTGCAACACTTTGAGATTGTATTGCCAAAATCCTGGAACCCAGTCATCAGACCATCTCACAACAGTGGGAACCTGACTAATCAAGTTCTCAAAGACCCAAAACAAAAACCTGCTAACGAAGAGATCCATTTAAAATGTTGCTATGCTGCACTATTTACCAGAGGAGGAAGGGTTGCTTAGCAAAAACTTGAGGTGGAGACTCTACCATGTATGTGTATACTACATGAACTAAGTAAATTATAGATGTCGAACTACTATAAATTATATGAATGCTTTGCAGAATCATTATTTCCTTAATATATTTCTGTTTTACAATTACAGTATTATGTAATTGCCCATGCCAAGTGCAACAATATAACACAGGT
Source organism: Patiria pectinifera (assembly GCA_029964075.1). Taxonomy (NCBI): domain Eukaryota; kingdom Metazoa; phylum Echinodermata; class Asteroidea; order Valvatida; family Asterinidae; genus Patiria; species Patiria pectinifera. Next base: position 2,090 of record JASAOE010001189.1, read on the forward strand.
CATGTGACACACAGCTTTAACAGCGTGTACATGATGTTTACAATATATCACATTCAATACATACAAACTCAAATATGTTTTTGTAGATTATATGTGCAGTAAAAAATAAACAATTGCTATGCCTCTCACCAATATCAACTTTGTCTCTTGGTTGCTTCCGACCATACATAAATTTTTATTTATTACACAAAATGCATCTCACAAACTTAAGTTGTTTAAAGTTTTATTTATTTAATGTCATTAATTATTAATTATTTTTCTGGGGCAAAGGCATGTCTCTACAGTAAAAAATGGGACTGATAAATTTGTTGGCCAAAATTAGAGAGAAGAAATGTTCTGCAAACAATTCTGCAAATATAGCCTAAGCCATTGACAGTGAGATGTGGTTTCTTCACTTGGGAAGTGACTTCTAAAAGGTAGAAGGCCACCTCTTTTAGCCCAAACAGATGCAAAAAATGACAACCTACTGAGTACATGTACAATCATGACGAAGAAAGAAACATGTACCAGCACTGTACATCAGAAACAATTTATTGAGTGCACCTACATGTACATTTTGTACATGTATACAGTTAAAGATTTTGCATTTTTAATTTTTTTATGGTCAATAAGTTTAAAACTGAAATTTCCAATTTCCAAAAAGAAAGAGCGTTTGTTTGTTTTAAGATCACCAGAAGTTTTGTGATCCATCTGCAGTTCAGTAAGGGACTAACTATGAACAGGAATTTTATGATCACTGAATATACGGATATGTTCAAGTAACTTATTTTGATCACATAATACAAGCAGCTACTACATACTTACGGCAGATAAACCAACTGCCCCAAATCAGAGAAATCGATTCTGAATGGCGGATAGAATGGAATAATCAAGATCGGAATCAACAAGTCATCTGAAGAATTTGAAATGTAGACAAAGAATAAAAGCACTTCACAAAGATATGAGTAATTTAGTCTCTGTCATGTTTACATTTTAGAAATCTGTGGGTTTTTTCAATTTTGTTTATTGTTTTCCATTTGAAATTTTGAAAAAATTGTTTTGTTACACACAAGATGAATAAAAATCCTGTTAAATTTCACAAGAAATTGAATTCTCATCTACAATTTCAACCCACACTATCAATTGAAGGCAAGGAGAGTTTCTGAAGCTTTCTGAAGGATGCTATAAAAATGCAGTCTCAACCTCTTAAGGTGAGGTGACCCACATATACTTTCTCAAATTCACAAATCCATCATCATTAACATTTTTGTTTCACGCTACATGTATAATATCGGTATTTCAATAATTTGTCAGAAAGAGATACATCATTACCACTAAAAAGTCAAGTTTATAAAACTCCAATCCAAATAATGTGTGTAGAGTGTACATTTCGGACATAACATTTTGGTGTATTTCAATAGGCAAATTTGAAAGGGGCGGACAAAGTGAAATATGAAGTGTGCTGTGCCACAGGTTGACTTGTCATGCCTTGTACCTCTCATGCTTACATGTGAGAATAAGCCAGTTCGGTGTCTCAATAAAGTAAGTCCAGGTCAAAGGTCATTCGGGATAAAATTGCCGATGCAATGCACTATGCGCGATGTTCACGCTTTGAACTATCCAGTCTGCTCGTGATTAATGCGCGTGCATCATACATTGTATGACTGTCTCATTATGCATTCATCCGCCTTCTAATGAAAGGCGTTCGATTGGCAAATGACCTGTGACCCCATATCATTGTGCACATGCGCAGTTGAAATACCACGAACACGGTGTGTTGTACATGTACAATTTTCATGAAAGAGGCTGCAAGAATTTATTTGAAGCAGTCATTATGGCTGTTTCTTACAGAGGGAGCCTGGTGCATTACGTACTTAGAAGCAAGACTTAAAACACAAGCCAACACACTTCCTGCCTCCAAATTTTTCAATATTGATACACATATTTACAACATGATTATGAGCAGCTCACACGTACACATTGGCAAGCATTTTCCACAAGAAATGAAACAAATGTATACATGGTCTGCCACAAGATTCTTTCTTTAAATTGAGAATTCTAAGATTCAGAAGAAACAGATTCAAAGCATGTTTGTGCACTCCTCTACAGAATCCAAAAATGTATTGTTTTAATGATGTTGAATCATAATGCATAAACACTGTATTGTGTCTACTTTAATTTTCCAGCTTTTAGATATGGTCACTTTACAAATGGATCTCAGAAACTGATCTCGAACACAATGCATAATGACATTCCCTCAGCTCTACACATCCACTTGTGACGACTCTTATATTATAACATCACATTTCTTCTATGTTATTACTCAACATAGTTATTCCTGTAGTTGTATTGTCCTATCTCACCATCATTCAAGTCAATCTATGGACCATATTAAATGCTCATAATCCGTATCCCTTCCACGCTGCATAGGAAAATCACCTTCAAAACAGACCAAAAAGCACTCAATATCACTCCAGAACTTTGAAGTGACACAACTCACACACTGAGAATCACCTTTCCACATTTAATACCACAAATTCAAATTTGACATGTTTCATAGTTTTATGTGCTTGAAAAAAAAAAGTTTTTGTCAGGCATGTTAGCTCAGTCCTTTGCACTTCAGATCTCCGTAGTGACCCACTAACATAAACTTTAAGATGATGACAAAACTGAATAAAGGAATGAGATGAAGAGTACCACAAAACTGAGTGACGATGTCAAAACCCATTTGCACTGATGGTGAAATATCTTTTTCTAACTTTTGTAATTTTTTTCCACTTGGCCAACAGAGGAAATTGACCATTTCAAAAATAATTTTGGGACCAAAGATTGTGATACATTTTCTTTTGAGAGAAAGCCAAAGGTTTTTAAATCAACACCTTTCATTGCTGCTTTAGGGCGATTAATACATTTAAGTGAGCCCATATTAATTCATCAAGAAGCTAAAAGTACCAGAGGTAGAGTATGTAAAAGGGGAGTTTATTCTGCTTTAATAGTACAAACTGGCCAAAACTCTCCTCTGGAATTGTGGCCAGTTTGTCAAGATCAGCGTTCCCACATGAAGAGTACTTACCGTCATTGATGAAGCATCCGATGATATCTTGATAATGAGACCCACTATAAATTTCTTTATGCCCCTCACACTGGGTTCGATGGGAAAGTACTTTTTCCATCGTGTCTTAATAACAGTTTCAAGGATTTGCAGACCATAAGTACCATGAAGACAAATCAGGTAAAGTGAAACAAAAGCTAAACAGAGTCCAATTCCAATTCAAACAAAATAAATTTAAAATCAGCAAAGGATTTCTTGAAAAGAGGTGTTCACACACTTTTTAACAAACACATCTGATATTTAACAAAGAGGTGAGGTATTGATTACAAGGCACAAGATCATTTGGTTTTTTTGTGTGTTGCTAAAAATATTTTCTTGCTACCTTAGTTTGTAGGTTATTTGAATATTCAAGAATGGTGTCGACCCTAGTCCCAGGCATCAGGATGTTCTAGCTTCAGGCTGGTCCAAAATCTGCCTGGGCCTGCTTGTTGCTAGTGAAACAAACTAAAGCCAAAATAATAAGCGTACGCATAGCAAAAATGTAAGTAAAGTAATCGACATTGGAGAATAGGATCACCAAACCAAGGGATTTGGGCAAATGGAAAAAACTATGCAAATAATGTACCTTCACTAATACAAATTACTTGAGTATAAGTTTTATCAATGCTCACTGGACATTTTCTTGAAGTGGTGGATTTGTCACTCCAAGCGAATCTCTTCCAGGCGAATCAATGTAAGTATTGTGCTTTATATCCTAAAGAGGCCCATGCAATGTAATTTGTTTAATACAATCTTGAAAATGCACCTTGTATCCCATTTAACCTTCTTTTCGATTGCCATTTTCCAAGGTATTTTGGTGTCTTTTTTTGTTATGCAATATAATGCAAAATTTCTATTCGACCAAAACTGTGATGTCATTCGGGCAGAGAAACTCAATGCTAAAAGCTGTTCAGCACAAAAAGTTGCTAGAATTGTTGATGTTTTTGATGTCATAAATTTTCTTTTCTTTGGTGATTTGTTGTGTCATCAGTGTCATGTACATGGCAGTAAGCAAATGAGCAAACCTTTCTACTCACAAATGTGTTCAATATTGAGCATTTTGGGGTGGTCACAATTTGAACTGTTGAACAGAAAACCACTTAACTGAATAGTGTCTACCTGAAATGACATCACCTTTAGCATCAGTACCCTCGGTTGTCGAGGGCTTATGAAAAGCAAGTTTTAATGTTTAGGCGTGCACTTTTCAATATGTATTGCACCCAAAAAAGGTGTCAAATAGTTTTCCATATATTTAAGAGGAGTAGAAGTTGCATAAAATGTGTTCCTAAGAAAACTCATCGCGTAGAAACCTTTAACTTTCAAGGAGCATCAAGCCCGCACAGTTCTGCATACAAAGTAATAGTGGACTGGGATCTGCCTTTCTGAATTATGCAAACTTCTCCCAAGCCCCGGAGATGGATTTGGAAGGATCTGGAAGCAAATGGGCCAAAATTAATTATTGCAAGTACTTTTCTTTACCTGTGTTCCAGCACCATTGTACAGACATCCGACCACATTGTCAGTAAGATTGATATTCAGCTTTTGGCTAAAAATCCAGCTTTAGCTTCCCAGACTGCTCTGTTAGCGTACATCATGCCTTCTGGTATCACCTGCAATGATAATTATACAGGATGATAAGTAAAAAAAACATTAACAACAAGCCATATGTTGGAACTGTTCATTTTAATGAAGTTCTGCATACATGTAGCACTTTCAAAATCTAGGATATGAAAGCCCAATTCATAAGCTTTCTCTTTTAGTACCAAGGATTATTCAAATCACTCATGTACATGTACTTTTTCAAGTTACAGAATTTTAAAAACACAACCACCGTTTTAAAGTTCTGCATCACACCGGATCACAAAAAAGGATGTAAAATCTTTGTGGCAAACGAAAACAATTCACACACACTTCCTAATTCACACACATCCCTATGTGATTTGTTTTCCTGGTTTGGTGAAAGAACACTTAGATCTACAACTTTTTAGAAAGGCTAAACAAATACCTCCGCCATATCATCCAGTACATCCAATAGAAATACTCTCATTAATTAATGGTGAAGAATCCTTTAACAAAATCCTGGATCAAGACCCATATCCGGATCACTTCCAATATCTAATCGATTTGTACAAGTTTGCTAAGTTGTATCAAGGGCGAAAAGTTTTTTCCATATGCAAATCCATCCATAACTTTTTTGAGTTATCATACCATGCTTATTAACAGACAAACCAACCAACAATAGCGTTGATGACAACTTACCCATGTACCTCCTACAGGTGGAGGTAAAAAGCGTTATGCCTGAAATTAAAACAAGGGAAGTAAGTGGGGACTGGGGACAGCCAACTGGTATTTTTATTGATATTTTTACTTGGCTATTTACCAAAGGTTGGTGCATTTGATAGAGAAGGTGGAGAGTTAATTAAATACCTTGGCCAAACACTGAAGATGGAAGACACCATGAAGAGGAAGTACAAAGTAGGATCAAGGGAGGATGGAATTGTTTTGCAAGTGTAAGAGAATTACTAACCCAGGACACAAAAGATTCAATATCGTTTAGAAGAAGGATTTACAACCAGTGAGTCCAACAAGCAGGACTAGGCATGTATGAGGCAGAGACATGGACAACAACCAAAGAGATGGAAAAAGTTGGCAACAACACAGAGTGGCCATGGAAAGGAGAAATGCTCAGATCTATCAATCATTAAGACCAAAATCAGACATACCTTCATAAGGCAATGAAAAATAAGGTCAAAGAATATCATAGAGAAGATCAAAGAAATAACTAAACGGAGATGGAGCAGGACATACTTAGCAGAAAGACAAGACAACAGATGGACCCACACCAAGAGACTCACAGAATGGCAATTACCAGAGACAAACTGAGCACCAAGAAGGGATGAGTAGACAAAACAGAGATGGACTGGAGATGAAATCACCACATTTTGTACAGCTGAATAAACAAGTAATAAACTGAAAAAAATAAACTATATGGGAGGAACTTATCAACAAAGTGGCTGTTCTGATTCTGATATGAACTTCAGACTGATTAGCATAAAAAGTGACCCAGTTTCTTTTGGCAGCGTTTGCGGCTTCAAAAACAATTGGGTGTGTAAATGTGGATCAGCTCTGGTTTTGTTCCATCTGAGGGCAAGCTTGATAAAATCTCGGTTGAAGAAAAAATGGGTCCTACATTTTTATTTGTATTTGCCTGAGAAAGTGGAAGGATGCCACTTGTAAAAACGGCTACATACAGGCTTGGGAACTATCACTTTTCGGGAGGTGATTTTGTTTTGGTGTGAATATTTAAAAAATGTATCGGCAACATGGAGTAGAAATGACAAACATGAAGGCTACAAGAGAAGATGGTATTAATTTTTGCTTGAGAAACCCCAGTGTTGTCGGCTGCAGGGGTACCTGAACTTTGTTTGATTTTACCAACAAATCAGGAGGACTTAATTAGTTCTAGTACTAATGGATGAGCACAGCCTGATGATGATGATGATGATGATGGTGCATTTGATATTGCAAAATGTACATAATATATAGGCCTGTGCAATGCATTTTAAGCCAATTCTACATACATGTGCATGTACATGTGCCTGATGGAAATCAAGGTACTCAAGCAAAGACAGAACTGGGTTTAACCAGTTTAAGCATACAAACTTGTCTTATTTGCATATTCACCATATTTGCACAATATATAAGCCTATGGAGACCACTTTGTTTATTGTTGTTTATACCGTGGATGCAATTATAGTGAGGTTCCACAATGTTTTGGGGATTTGGTGTTTTATTTTGTTTGTTTAGTTATTTGTTGTTGGGGTTTTTTTTTTTGGGGGAGTGTGGCAAATTAACAGTTCATAAAGTTACATCTTCACACCTACATTTTTTTTTGTAGGTTGTGTTTTGGCCATTAATTAATTAAATTTATCTCTGCATCAGCTTGAAGTTTTCATTAGAATTTTGTAGGAATCTTGTTTCCACATCTTATATATGTCATGTATGTTGAAATAAAATTACATGTACTAAATTTTGGGACTAAGACAAATTTCCAAAAAACACTTGGAACGTTTGCAGGTTTCTAACAGAAATTCACAGATTGATAGAAAAATTGTCACGTCAGAAATGTTTTCCTTTTTTTGGCGGAGAGAGATTGGGGGTCGAGGATTCTAAAAGCGAGGTTTTTGTTTGTTTCTTTTGTTTTGGCTTTACAGTGCATTAATGGAAAAGAGGATATCCGTTGCTTACCTTATTGCTTCACTCTTTTTTTAGATGTTTATTTATTTTTGGTACTTGCACAGGTTTGAGGTGGAGGCCACCTTCTGTGAATCATAGGCCTAATTATTTTATTTTGGAGGTTTACAATATAAGGCCTAATTCTTGCACAACAAAAAAGCCAGGAAGTAAACTTACCAATTAATGCTATAAATGGTGGCAAGTGGTCACCGTCAAGGCTATAAATGCCTAATGGCACATTGCTGCATTGTGAGTCATTTAATCTTGGACAAGTTTCTGACTGTCATGATTATTGCAATTTAGTAAAAATGTGTTGCCAGCAATTCTGCGCTTCAATAAACAATAATGAGTAGCACTAGAGTACAGATTGCCATGTAATGTCTTCGGTCCTAGCGCTTTACCCATATGGTAAGATTACCACATTTCCATCGAAGAGTTCCACCCACACAGTACCTTCACTCACAGCCCCCCCTTACTCCTGTCCACCTTGCTTGCCTTGCCCCTCCCAAATGCAACTTCCTCTTGCCAAAACAAATTGAATTTTTGGAAGGCACCTTTGCCAGATTCTCATGTTTAAATTAGAGCAAAAATATTGGTCAGAAGCAAGGGGACATCAAGGGTGTATAAAATAAAATGGCCTCTTATGAATGCATATCATTAGAAAAATCTTCACATGGTCATGGACAAAAAACAACACGTTGCCAAATGATCAAAAACACAGATGGGATGCTGCCAAATTATACAGTACACGTAAACGTGCAGGAAAGATTGCCCCAAATCACAACACTGGAAATCCTCCGCTTACCTTCATCTGCCAATCACCGTCGAGCTTGCCACCTAATGTTTATTACGGGTGAAGTGGAGTCGAGCATGCAACGAACGAACACAACCAAAAATCCTCCGAAAGATATCCTATGCGTGGTACTACCGCTGGAAATCCTCTACCAAGACAACACATAACCTTTCCTGTGCTATAAAGCCTCAGCAATCCTTAGAAAGGCCCAAAAGAGCCGAAGAATTTGCTCCGACTGGGTGAAATTTGTGGGCAAAGATTGTAGTAAACAAGCCCCAAACGGAAAACACGTCCGAACGTCCGCGTTGTTTAGCGTTCGAGTGATGGAAAATTTGAGGCGAGATAGATGGAACCGGTTTTAACCAGTTCCAGCTAGCGAGCCATATTTACGCATGCACGCAAAGCTAAGCCGCATGCTTGTTGCAATATGTTTGGTGGGTTTTTTTATACAATGATTGAACCATGACAATAATGACTGACTGCACTGATCTAGCCAGCTTGGGCTGGTTTGTTTTGGACCATGGTTTCACTATTAATGGTTAATTTCATAATATTTTCCCTTCACTGAAAATAAACAAAAACAGCGCCGGATCAAATCGGTCCTTTCCAACCCCTATCTTGAAACATGCCGGCAAGGCCTAATATATACAAGCAGGTGCCGCCAAACCTATATCATAGGGAAAAAAATACATACATACATATCGATCCCGTTGGTTACTTTGAAAACATTTCCCCATCTACTGAAGCACAACGGGTCCAAAAAGGTTATGAATGTGCATGATCTTGTTTTTGCTTGTTTGTTGGTCGGTCGATCCATGGAGGAATTCCTCCATGCTCAAAGTGAAGATAGGACTGGTATCAAATACTTCAAATCGGAATTTTCTTCTTTCTCACCACAAAATGGGGGGGGGGGGGGTGATCCAACGGCCCACCCCGGTAAAACAAAATATAAAAAAAAAAAAAGGGGATATATCCCCCCCCCCCTCCATTCCGCCCCGCCCTCGGATATATACGCCCATGGATGATATGAATTTCCATCCAGATGAGAAGTTCCTATTATTCCTCACCACTAGTTGGGAAGTTAGGGGAAATTTGACACTGGTTATTCGCCTCGTTGAGAATTGGTCATTACAAAAAATTATGAACCCACTATACTACAGGAAATTGACTTTCATGCCACCCGGTAAAAGAAACTGATGAGCATGAAAACGGCACGCCTCTGTGTCACTTTGCGGCGGTCAGAAGTGCGCCATCTGGCGACCAAATTGTAAAATTTCTTTCTCTTGCACCTCGTGGACGCCATCATGGGTTTCGCAAACATTTGGCATTCCCATCCAAGGAAATACGGACCTGGCTCCAGAAGCTGGTATGAACAGTTTGTCCAGCAGTAGCTTTCTTTGATTATCCAGGCACATTTGTGATTAAAATGTACCACCAAAATCATTTAGAAATATGAAAAATATAGCCGTTTTGTACATGGTAGTTAGACCAATTTGTTCATGGCCGCGCTTGTGCGCAGACACTGAACTGGCGCATAGCCTGTGTAAGTGTGTGGGGATGTTTATCGCACAATTTCAATGGATGAACGCTTATGAAACGACGTACTCGTACGGTCCGGCAGGGCACGTACCGGTCGCCGCGTCAGTCACTCAACATAGCCCCATAATGTGGCCAATTTACTGGACTACCTCCCAAAATAAAGGCCACACGTCCACCATGTACAAAAACATGTCGAACTTTGTCAAATTTAGATTTTCACATTAGGCTTAGACCTTAGACTAGTTTGCAGTTTATTTTTGCTTTAGAAGCATAGGCCCCTACTCACCCTCTTTATAATATAAGCTAATCAGAGTGCTGCCTTTTTCAGATGTCTATTTTTCTGAAATGTCCAGATTTGTTAGCACACGCTTTGCGTAGACCCGTGAACGTGGCGCTATATAACGCCACGTTCTTGTGTCATTTTGAACGTAGCGGAAATCGATCCGCCATACATAATTCTGTATGGGTGTTGAGTACTCACCTAGAAATCTAAATTTGCCCGTCCGATTGTTTAGGCTGTGTAATTTGACCAAATTTGCCCATCAGTAAAGACCCATACGAACGTGTACAGAAATTTCATTTTAACATGACAAGTGACCCTAACAAATGACCCTTGGACAAGTTGCTTGGACAGATTGACGGCTGTTTCATGTCGCAACTCGAAAAAAAAACCCCGCACTCGATTGGCTGCTCGGCTCATCTCGTGTATGTGTGCGCTCACGCACGTGGTTAATTGCGCCAGCGTGCGGTGCGGTGAGAGAGGAAAGGACTTGAAACTTGTCTAAAATCGATGTCTCTTTACTAGCTGCGACAGTAAACAGCCGCAGAATTATACGAAGGACGGTACAATAAAACGCAATGCATGCGTCACTTGGGAGAAAATGGCAGCTAGCAGGACTTCATAAACCGGAAAATTTTCCTCAAATTGCGCCAAATGCAAGTTTTGACGTACAAACAGATTTCAAGACAGCGTCATATTTGAGTACTTATTACATGGGCAAAATAACATCCAGTGTGTGTAACGAGGGAGTCAGAGGGACAATTTCCCAGGTTCAAAATACACAAGAACGCGTGGCGTAGTTTACAAGCCACGTTCACAGGTCTAACGTTTGCGTATCAAAAATTTTAACATGAAATTTTACAAAAATTAGACATCTGAAAAGGCAGCACTTTCTGATAAGCCTGTAAAGAGGGTGAGTATGCTTCTAAAGCAAAAAGAAACTACAAACTAAGCCTAAATGTGAAAATCACAATTTGACAAAGCTTAAACGTTTGACATGTTTTTGTACATGGTGGAAGTGTGGCCTTTATTTACAGAGGTAGTCCAGTAAATTGGCCATATTTATAGGGCTATCACTCAACAGTGAACACAATTTGAAAAGAATGTTGCAACCTGACACCACTTTTTCTTCATCCTATTGTCTCAGTGAAGGTCAGTCATTGCAAAAATGTTGAACGTGTTGAAAATACATGAATCTGGGACTGACATGACTCAGAAACTTTTACAGTTTTGTTAAATAAAAAGGGACAGAAGGCCATTTTAGAAAATTGTCTTGACTCTTCACAGACATGGTAGACTTTGTACATAACTGCTAAACTGAAGTGGCGTCTGGATAGGCCCCTAGTACTAGTATATTTGATTTTACGATGGATAGGTCAACATTTTTGCTTTTTTTGCCCAAAAAAATTAAAAATCCAAGCGGCAATTGGGCCGTACATGAAATGTGAGTTTCAGAATGTCAAAAGGTTGTTTTTCACTTAAATTAACCTGGATGTACGCACAAAGTCAATGGACGTCGAGATACGTCCTTGTTGCACGGATCGTATTCACGCGAGATACAACTTTGTTGTAGATCGGAGTTACGACCTTGTCGCACTGACGCGTGAGGTCATTATGTCTTAGGGCTGTATGTAGTCCAGTAACTTGGACAACTTACGCCTTTTTTAACATTTGGACATGGTCTGGCGATAGTAAGGTCCAGCTAATACATGACTGGACAACACCGTCCCAAAAACCAACATTTTCCAACAAAACATCAGATTTCACCTTCAAAACGGCCTCCAAATTACTACTATACTAGATATGCCACCTGAGGTGCAGTAGACATCGATGATAAAGATGGTTGTACTGAAGTTTTACTTACATCCGGAAAAAGTGAAATTTTCCGTTCATTTTTGGAGTCCCTATCTTGAACACAAATTTCCGATCGTGTTTAATGTTTGAACGATGCAATTTCTTCTTCATGCCCAGCGTACATCGATGGTCCCTGTATCAGTGCATTGTTACCAGTGCGCGCGACGCATCGATTATGATAATGGTCACGTTTGTAAACACATACATGTGCATTTCGAACTGTAAAAGGGAATCGGGAACCAGCTTGAACTGGTATCCGCCATAAAAGCTGCGCTAGTTCCCGACTCCCTATTATCGTTTGAAATGCACATGTGTTTACAAAAGTGATCCAGTCTACTCATTATCATAATCGATGCATCGCGCGCGCTCGGTAACGGAATCGCACTCGGGATACGGGGACCATCGAATGTACGCTGGGCATGGAGAAGAAATCGCGTCGTTCAAACATTAAACACGATCGGAAATTTAATGTGTTCAAGATCGCGAGGGGAGCTCTCCAAAATGAACGGAAAATTTCACTTTTTTCCGGATCGTAAGTAAACTTCAGTACCATCTTAATCATCGATGTCTACTTGTACCTCAGTTGGCATATCTAGTAATTTGGAGGCCGTTTTGAAGGTGAAATCTGATGTTTTTTGTTGGAAAATGTTGGTTTTTGGGACGGTGTTGTCCAGCTCGCGGTATTAGCTTGGACCTTACTATCGCCAGACCATGTCCAAATGTTAAAAAAGGCGATAAGTTGGGTCCAAGTTACTCGGACTAGTATTGGGGGTAGTACAATGTATTTGAAAGAAAGCCAGTTCAAAGATGGTTGGCCATCGTTGGATAAAACAGAATTTTTTTTTTTCAAAATACTACCCCCTAATTGAAAGACTTTAGTTGGTATTAATGACAAATATCATTGGCCGAACCATCGTTGGAAAATGATGCAAAATTCCTCTTTTCTTGAAAATGCCAGCATACCAGGTAGAAACAATTTTACATAATGCTTTAGTCTATTACAGTAAGTTAGGTATTGCAAAATAATTTGGTAGTTTCATTTTGTTTATGTTTGCAAATACTGTATATTACCTTTCAATAGTAATTTCCAACATATTGTGATCAAACAAAGACTGTCCTTTCTTTTTTGATATTGTCATTTCTTCTCAGGGTGAAGTAAATTCTTAACATGTTTATGGCCATGTACAGACAGCGCTGGCTGAAACTGGAAGCGTTTAGCTAAAACCATTCATACATTGTATTAGGAGATAATTTCGTTCTGGTAATAGCGCTAAACCCTCCCTCCAAAAGGGTTTAAGTTGCTGTTTTAGCTACAAGTTGAACTTGATTCGTCTTTATATAAAATTGTTCATACAAAATCGTTTTAGCAATAAAGTTGCACCAAATCGAGTTCAACCGGTGTTTTAAGGGAATTTAAAACATGTCTGAACAGCCTTTTCTTTACAAGAAAGCATTTTGTTTGTTCTTTCGCACAGCCGTGTGTGTGGCAATCGTCATGGACTGATCCGCAAATATGGCCTGAACATCTGCAGACAGTGTTTCCGCATGTATGCTAAGGACATTGGATTTCAAAAGGTAAGATAAACTAGACAATATTGCTACTTTTTTTAGTTCACTTGATAACTCTAACATACTGATGCTGATAATTGGAAACACATTTGTCAGAGGGGCCATCCATAAAAGTATGTTCACATGAAGGACAGCCTTTAATGGACAGCCCCAAAGATCTTCCCTTGAACTGTTTATAAATATACGTTAAAGGCAACAATGCTGTATCATGAATTTTGGGCCAATTCGAGCCAAAAGCAGGCATGCAACTTTTCCTCGGATCAGCTGATTTCCTCTTTTTTATTCCCATTTCCAAAAAGATGAAACTCCTTCACATTACATGTACATGTCCATCTCGATTATCGTTAAATGGAGTCTGTCAATTATGCCAAAATTTAAAGCAGGTCGGGTACAAGGCCTGAAAGCAGAGATTGTGGTCCCAGTATTTGTGCTTATGATTGTGGATCGGGATCCGAGAAAATGTGGACGTAAACACGTGTTTCAAGTGTCCAGTTATTCGCAAAAGCAATGGCCAGATATTTCTATATATCTTAAATACTGTATCAGGTTGTATTTCTACAAACATAATTTGTGCTCTTTCATTTAACCCTCACCTCACGATCACCTATAGCTAAAAAATAATACTAGTTGTAAAGTGTAGTATGCAGTACCTTGGCATACAAGTGGACACAACTCTCACAATATTTTTTAGTATTTGGGTACTGCATACATAGTTTCTGTGGCACTATGTAGTATGTGGTACTTTACCCCAAAAGTAAGCTGGGGGTTAAAGTACACAGCCATGGTTCTGTTAGTTCTCTAACGTGTAGAGTAGATGGCAATAGAGCTTCCATTTGGGCACTTATTGCTCAAATAAAAACATTGTACATACTGAAATTCTGTTATTTGTATGTTCCTTTCAGATGGATTAAAACCTAGTCTAGAAGCAGCTGGTCTATTTCTCAGGGTGCAGTTCACATCTGCCCCAAAGCATCCTCATCATGAGTAAACCTCTCGGAAGAGCCTTGGCCTGAACTACCTAAAGGGAGCTTGGAGAAACCGACGCTCTGACTAGCAAGGGAGCGTTGTCTACTGAGCGCAGCAACACCAACCGATCATCATGTCACAGGCAGAGGCTCAGCATTGGATAGATCAACCCAAGCTTACTAATTAAATATGTTCTCATGCAACGCAGTCCAAATGACAATGTCGTTCAAACTTGTGTATTGAGTTCGGAAATAAAATGACCAGATCTGCTTGAAAACAATCAAGTTTGTATCATTCGCAGTTTCTTGTGTTGTTTCGTGTCAATTAAACAAAATAGGATTCCATGATTTTCATTAGATAGAGAGTGTGAACTACATTTTCAACTTTTAAAATTGAAAGATGCATTCCCCAATCCCCATCACCCCATGCTATTTTGAGTTTCAACCTGGGAAAACAAATACCTGTACATGTATATTTGTTACTGAATACAAAAGTTATTCGACGTCGCATGTTAATTTCTTTGGAAACATGTAGCAACCTGACGCCACTTCCGCGTGTGTACAAAGTCTATGGAGAGTCAAGAAAATATTCTAAGTATTTCCTAATAAAATTGGAAATATTTCTGAAGCCAGATTCATATCTTATCATTTTGGCAATGAATGACCTTCATTGAGATATGAAGAAAAAAGTGGCACAGGTTCCAACATTTTTTTTTCTTTTGAAGTTGCAAATTGTGGTTTCAAACAGAAAATACATGGACTTCCGTTTGCTGCACATGTACAATGACTAGTCCTACAGAATGAGTTGTAAAAAGCGGAACCCAAACCCCAAAAGTATATTTCATAATTAAAAAAAAACTATGTTGCACCAAAATAATGACTGCAAAGCCAATTTCATAAACTACTTTAATCTGCCCATCCCCTGAACTTTTTCCGCGAAACCCGAGCTGACCAAAACAAAATTCCGACAATGGGTTGTATACATGTAGTACATGCGTACGTATCTTAAAAGTATCGTAGAGGGCGCTCAACAACCATGTTATATGCGGGTGTTTGGGGAAAATTCGCAGGTGGGGGGTTGACCCTTCAGATCACAGTCATTGAGTTAAGAAAACTTATGAAACTCGGTGAATGTGTAGAACAACTTAACATGAACATGCCCAAGAGATTCATGACTATAGATTACAGGGTTTTGGAATTATTGGCTAATTAATTAATCATGACGTGCACTATATGGTAATTCTGCTTTGTAAATACAAATGGGGAAATGCAGTTTTCACGGCGCGCAGCGCCAACATTTTTTGTATAAAGCGGTGCGTAACCCATGTTCACAATATGATGTTTTCGGGATCAAAAGATGCTGCAGACTTGAGGCTAAAAAGTCAGGAAAGCTCGGGTCGGGAATTTTGTTTTTGCAAGGATATCGCGGAAAAAGTTGAGGGGCGGCCCTTTTAGGGTATAAAAAAGTGGATTTTGCACATCATATACAACCTCTTCCTCAGTGCTTACTTTATTTCCAACCTAGTTTCCAATAGTAAACCCTGGATAGGAAACTTTCTTCCTGCATCCTGATTCGATACGGCAATTGGCTAGTAATGGATTTTTGTCGTGTACTTGGTGTTGTTATTCACAACGTGCAGTACGTGTTTTCGCGATTATTCGTCCACGCCTTCTCGAAAATACTCAGTTCCTTCCCAATTTGTTCATATTGATATGAAATGTGATACTACATGTTGTCTCGGTAAGATCGTAACAATTTAATTAAATAAATCGTGTTTTTCTTAACTCACGCCATGCTCGCGCTGCGACGAATTGCCTCTGCTTTTACCCCAGACACCGCATTTAAAAACAAACGCAAATGTAACGCACAAGCAGGCACCAGACTATTCTTCATTTGCATACGTGTGCAAAAATCTTGCACATGCAAATGATCCAATACCAGGGTGAGAGAGCAGGTAGTGATGGGCGCGTACTGCTCGACACCTTGGGGTCGAGGTTGCATCATATATTGTTTGCCTAAGCATGGTTGTTATTATATAATGAAGACACGGTGTACAGAACTGCAGGTTTTGGGGTCATTGCGTTTAAATGGTGATATTCTCTGAACGGTTTGAGCAATTTCAGTATTTTTCTTCATCTAAAAGTAGTTTATGAAATTGGCTTTCCAGTCATTATTATGTTTTGGTGCTACATAGGCATACTACTACTTCAGTGTCGCCTAAACGAAGTTTTGGATACACTGCAAACAGGACGCTGGGATACTCTGATGAATTCACGCCCTGCATGATTGGTTGGATTTTGCGTGACCAGTGACCTGCGCGTCATCTAGGTCATGACTCTGCAAGGTTTGAAACGGCCGTTAGGCCAAAAAAAATAATAACTCGGTCTCTGGTCAGCGCGCGCGTCGATTTTAATCAAGCGCGTCGATTTTTTTTTTCCAAAATGTTCCACGGTAGCTCCAACAGCGCCCTCTATTTCCGCACCTCCTCAATTTCTTTTTACCAAAGAGCACCAAGGAATGGGAAATTGCACCAAGGCAAATGATCGAAAGCACAAAGGCAAATTATGGAGGACAACAATATACATTAGGACACCAAAAGAGCAAAATAGTACCTACCTTGTCTGTACAATCCAAGCTTGAAGAAAGAAAAAAAAGCAAAAAACAAACAAACAAAAAAGTCGCGTGGCCGTGTCAGTTCCGGAACTTTGGTCTGACCAGAGACCGAATATATATATATATTATAAATTCAAACCATTCAAGTGCGAGCCGGTAGCTCAGTCGGTAGAGTGCCATTCTCAGATCTCCAATCGCGGGGTTCGTGGTTCGAGCCCAAGATTATCATTTGCGACATTTATTTTTTTTCAACACAGCGGAGGAAGCGGGGTGAGGGATTGATGACGACACATGACTTTTGACGTCACCACCCTTTGCAACCTGAGGTTCATATATATTATACTTCAAAACATTTTAAGTGCGAGCCGGTAGCTCAGTCGGTAGAGTGCCATTCTCAGATCTTCAATTGCGGGGTTGGTGGCTCGAGCCCCAGGTTGTCATCTGCGACATTTATTTTTTTTCAACACAGCGGAGGAAGCGGGGTGAGGGATTGATGACGACACGTGACTTTTGACGTCACCACCCTTTGCAACCTGAGGTTCATATTGATTATATTTCAAAACATTTCAAGTGCGAGCCGGTAGCCCAGTCAGGCAGAGTGCCATTCTCCGATCTTCAATTGCGGGGTGGGTGGTTCGAGCCCTAGGTTGTCATTTGCGACATTTTTTTTTCGACAGAGCGGAGGGGGCGGGGTGAGGGATTGATGACGACACGTGACTTTTGACGTCACCACCCTTTGCAACCTGAGGTTCATATATATTATATATCAAAACATTTCAAGTGCGAGCCGGTAGCTCAGTCGGTAGAGTGCCATTCTCAGATCTTCAATCGCGGGGTTGGTGGTTCGAGCCCCAGGTTGTCATATGCGACATTGATTTTTTTTCCACAGAGGGGGCGGGGTGACGGATTGATGACGACATGTGACTTTTGACGTCACCACCCTTTGCAACCTGAGGTTCAAATATATTATATTTGAACGAATTTCAAGTGCGAGCCGGTAGCTCAGTCGGTAGAGTGCCATTCTCAGATCTTCAATTGCGGGGTTGGTTCAAGCCCCAGGTTGTCATTTGCGACTTTTCTTTCGAGGGGGCGGGGTGAGGGATTGATGACAACACATGACTTTTGACGTCACCACCCTTTGCGACCTGAGGTTCATATATATTATACTTCAAAACATTTCAAGTGCGAGCCGGTAGCTCAGTCGGTGGAGTGCCATTCTCAGATAATCAATCGCGGGGTTGGTGGTTCGAGCCTTAGGTTGTCATTTGCGACATTTTTTTTTCGACAGAGCGGAGGGGCCGGGGTGAGGGATTGATGACGACACGTGACTTTTGACGTCACCACCCTTTGCAACCTGAGGTTCATATATATTATATTTGAAAACATTTCAAGTGCGAGCTGGTAGCTCAGTCGGTAGAGTGCCATTCGCAGATCTTCAATCGCGGGGTTGGTGGTTCGAGGCCCAGGTGTTCATCTGCGGCATTTATTTTCTCCACAGAGAGGAGGGGGCGGGATGAGGGATTGATGACGACACGTGACTTTTGACGTCACCATCCTTTGCAACCTGAGGTTCATATATATTATATTTCAAAACATTTCAAGTGCGAGCCGGTAGCCAGGTCGGCAGAGTGCCATTTTCCGATCTTCAATTGCGGGGATGGTGGTTCGAGCCCTAGGTTGTCATTTGCGACATTTTTTTTTCGACAGAGCGGAGGGGGCGGGGTGAGGGATTGATGACGACACGTGACTTTTGACGTCACCACCCTTTGCAACCTGAGGTTCATATATATTATATTTGAAAACATTGCAAGTGCGAGCCGGTAGCTCAGTCGGTAGAGTGCCATTCTCAGATCTTCAATTGCGGGGTTGGTGGTTCGAGCCCCAGGTTGTCATCTGCGACATTTTTTTCTCTACAGAGCGGAGGGGGCGGGGTGAGGGATTGATAACGACAGATGACTTTTGACGTCACCACCCTTTGAAACCTGAGGTTCATATTTATTATATTTCAAAACATTTCAAGTGGGAGCCGGTAGCTCAGTCGGTAGAGTGCCATTCTCAGATCTTCAATTGCGGGGTTGGTGGTTGGAGCCCCACGTTGTCATCTACGGCGTAATTTTTTTTTCGACAGAGTGGAGGAAGCGGGATGAGGGATTGGTGACGACGCGTGACTTTTGACGTCACCACCCTTTGCAACCTGAGGTTCATATATATTATATTTCAAAACATTTCAAGTGGGAGCCGGTAGCTCAGTCGGTAGAGTGCCATTCTCAGATCTTCAATTGCGGGGTTGGTGGTTCGAGCCCCAGGTTGTCATTTGCGACATTTTTTTTCGACAGAGCGGAGGGGGCGGGATGAGGGATTGATGACGACACGTGACTTTTGACGTCACCACCCTTTGAAACCTGAGGTTCACATATATTATATTTCAAGGCATTTCAAGCGTGAGCCGGTAGCTCAGTCGGTAGAGTGCCATTCTCAAATCTTCAATCGCGGGGTTGATGGTTCGAGCCCCAGGTTGTCATCTGCGACATTTTGGGTTTTTTTTGGACAGAGCGGAGGGGGCGGAGTGAGGGATTGATGACGACACGTGACTTTTGACGTCACCACCCTTTGCAACCTGAAGTTCAAATATATTATATTTCAAAACATTTCAAGTGCGAGCCGGAAGCTCAGTCGGTAGAGTGCCATTCACAGATCTTCAATTGCGGGGTTTGTGGTTCGAGCCCCAGGTTGTCATTTGCGACATTTTTTTTCGACAGAACGGAGGGGGCGGGATGAGGGATTGATGACGACACGTGACTTTTGACGTCACCACCCTTTGAAACCTGAGGTTCATATATATTATATTTCGAAGCATTTCAAGTGTGAGCCGGTAGCTCAGTCGGTAGAGTGCCATTCTCAAATCTTCAATCGGGGGGTTGATGGTTCGAGCCCCAGGTTGTCATCTGCGAAATTTTGGGGGTTTTTTTGGACAGAGCGGAGGCGGCGGAGTGAGGGATTGATGACGACACGTGACTTTTGACGTCACCACCCTTTGCAACCTGAAGTTCAAATATATTATATTTCAAAAACATTTCAAGTGCGAGCCGGAAGCTCAGTCGGTAGAGTGCCATCTTCAATCGCGTGGTTGGTGGTTCGAAGCCCATGTTGTCATTTTCGACATTTATTATTTTTTTTGCGACAGAGCGGAGGGGCCGGAGTAAGGGATTGATGACGACACGTGACTTTTGATGTCACCACGATTTGCAACCTGAGGTTCAAATATATTATGTTT
Source organism: Patiria pectinifera (assembly GCA_029964075.1). NCBI lineage: Eukaryota > Metazoa > Echinodermata > Asteroidea > Valvatida > Asterinidae > Patiria > Patiria pectinifera. The sequence continues at coordinate 22,284 of JASAOE010001189.1, forward strand.
CAAAACATTTCTAGTGCGAGACTGTAGCTCAGTCGGTAGAGTGCCATTCTCGGATCTTCAATTGCGGGGCTGGTGGTTCGAGCCCTAGGTTGTCATTTGCGACATTTTTTTTTCGACAGAGGGGAGGGGCGGGGTCAGGGATTGATGACGACACGTTCGCGGGGTTGATGGTTCGAGCCCCAGGTTGTCATCTGCGACATTTTGGGGTATTTTTGGACAGAGCGGAGGGGGCGGAGTGAGGGATTGATGACGACACGTGACTTTTGACGTCACCACCCTTTGCAACCTGAAGTTCAAATATATTATATTTCAAAACATTTCAAGTGCGAGCCGGAAGCTCAGTCGGTAGAGTGCCATTCACAGATCTTCAATTGCGGGGTTTGTGGTTCGAGCCCCAGGTTGTCATTTGCGACATTTTTTTTCGACAGAACGGAGGGGGCGGGATGAGGGATTGATGACGACACGTGACTTTTGACGTCACCACCCTTTGAAACCTGAGGTTCATATATATTATATTTCGAAGCATTTCAAGTGTGAGCCGGTAGCTCAGTCGGTAGAGTGCCATTCTCAAATCTTCAATCGCGGGGTTGATGGTTCGAGCCCCAGGTTGTCATCTGCGAAATTTTGGGGGTTTTTTTGGACAGAGCGGAGGCGGCGGAGTGAGGGATTGATGACGACACGTGACTTTTGACGTCACCACCCTTTGCAACCTGAAGTTCAAATATATTATATTTCAAAAACATTTCAAGTGCGAGCCGGAAGCTCAGTCGGTAGAGTGCCATCTTCAATCGCGTGGTTGGTGGTTCGAAGCCCATGTTGTCATTTTCGACATTTATTATTTTTTTTGCGACAGAGCGGAGGGGCCGGAGTAAGGGATTGATGACGACACGTGACTTTTGATGTCACCACGATTTGCAACCTGAGGTTCAAATATATTATGTTTCAAAACATTTCTAGTGCGAGACTGTAGCTCAGTCGGTAGAGTGCCATTCTCGGATCTTCAATTGCGGGGCTGGTGGTTCGAGCCCTAGGTTGTCATTTGCGACATTTTTTTTTCGACAGAGGGGAGGGGCGGGGTCAGGGATTGATGACGACACGTTCGCGGGGTTGATGGTTCGAGCCCCAGGTTGTCATCTGCGACATTTTGGGGTATTTTTGGACAGAGCGGAGGGGGCGGAGTGAGGGATTGATGACGACACGTGACTTTTGACGTCACCACCCTTTGCAACCTGAAGTTCAAATATATTATATTTCAAAACATTTCAAGTGCGAGCCGGAAGCTCAGTCGGTAGAGTGCCATTCACAGATCTTCAATTGCGGGGTTTGTGGTTCGAGCCCCAGGTTGTCATTTGCGACATTTTTTTTCGACAGAACGGAGGGGGCGGGATGAGGGATTGATGACGACACGTGACTTTTGACGTCACCACCCTTTGAAACCTGAGGTTCATATATATTATATTTCGAAGCATTTCAAGTGTGAGCCGGTAGCTCAGTCGGTAGAGTGCCATTCTCAAATCTTCAATCGGGGGGTTGATGGTTCGAGCCCCAGGTTGTCATCTGCGAAATTTTGGGGTTTTTTTTGGACAGAGCGGAGGCGGCGGAGTGAGGGATTGATGACGACACGTGACTTTTGACGTCACCACCCTTTGCAACCTGAAGTTCAAATATATGTTGTATCCTAGTATATTTACCAATACCAAGGAGGAGTCGCACTGGAGTCGCACAGTTGAACCGCCTGGGGAAAGGGTTGACACGGAAGACAAACCACATGTACACAGGTGTAGGTTCATGGAACGACTGACTGTACTGGGTCGCATGCAGCAGGCAGCATGGCCCAAGTCACGCCTGACTGGTTTATTACGTAATGTGCATACTGGTCACAACATCCTTCCCCATTCTGTTTTTTTAGAATTCAAAAGTAATCAGTTAACTATTCAAAATCAAACCTAAATGATAATTATAAATATCAATTATGAAAATTCGCGATACAACATCCTGCCCCGATTTTTTTTTTTTTTTTTTTTTTAAATTCAAAAGTAATGAGTTAACCAATCAAAATCCAAATTTGACCACATTTGTAAACTTTAATTTTGAAAATTTGTGCTCCTTCTTAATTGCAGTCAATCTACTACTCTATAGGGAAGAACCTTATCCCTTAAAATCATAATTTCTCCGGATTCTTATATATGTTAGTCTTTTAAGATGTTTTTCAAATTCTTATTTCGTTCTTTTATTTTTTATTTAAATACGAAGCTCTCCATTCGAGCTAATTTTACTTTATCAACATAAAGCACATCAAGTATTTATTCTTAATACGTTCGTCTATTTCTGTTAAAATAAAAAGCTCTCCTTCCGAGCTAGTTTTACTTATGAACATAAAGCCTCTTAAATATTTGTATGGGTTTCCCCGCTGGAAACTAACAACATATATATATAAATTGCTTTTATTATTGGTTTTTGCGTTAATTAGAAGTTAACACCATACAGACGACGAGTGTTTTGCAGGCACTGTTTTAGGACGTCTGTCTCCCGATCTCCTCGAATTTGGGCTACCTCTCTTGCGACAAGTCGAGCCATCGTTGGGTTGCTGTAGCCGATGTGGGACAATCCCCGTGGTAGAAAATACGGCGCGTCGGTTTCAAGGAGCAGTCGTTCCAGGGGGATTTTCCTGGCGACCTCTCTAGGCTCTGCGACGTCCCACGTGACCATTGATGTCAGTCCAACACATAGGTTAGGAAATTTCCCGCACCAGATCTGGGCCGCTCTCCAACTGTTTGTGTAACAGTGTAAGTGAATTTTCCAGTGCTGAGGGAGGATCTCGGTGGCGATTTTCAGGCAATCCTCTTCGGCATCGCGGCAGTGGAGCACGACTGGCTTTTGCAGTTCAACGGCCATTTTCAACAGACGCCGAAAAACGGATTGTTGAACAAGCTTAAACCGTCCGTGTTCCCCTGAGTAGTCAAGTCCTATCTCTCCCAGGGCACAGGTCTTCGGGTGGTCCAACAAACGTCGGACCACTCGATCTGTATCCTGGGTGAAGCGCTGAGCTTGCTTAGGATGGAACCCAACTGCTGCAGCCACAAAATGGTCGTCGACCAATTCTGCCCAACGCCTCTCATCAGTTAGGGTACCTTCGTCACAGAAATTGGCTATGCAACCCCGGAAGTTGGTAGTTTCGATCATCTCGTCCTCCAGAAATTGATCGAGGGTACCTTCTCGATGAGCAACCCAGAGGAGTCGGTCGACGTGGCAGTGGGCGTCGATGAATGCGTTTGGGGAGTCTGTTGCATCAGGGGGAAATGGGGGAAGTGGTACTGGTGGGGGAACCAACAACAGGAGCCGTTGCAGAGTTCGCCAGTGGAAAATAGAGGATATGCGCGTGGGGAACTGTATGCTTCTCTCAGGGAGATGAGGAAGATTGTTGAACTTATCATATGCGTCCCATACACGCACTTCTTCTTCGCTGAAGGATGAGTTGCCATCGCCTAAGTTATGTTTGACCACGAAGCCTGGGAGACTGTGAGGGGATGTTAGATTGAGGGCAGCCGTGACAAAGTACAGGAACTCGTACACATGGTTGTTCAGCTGACCCATATGTCTGTCTTCCTGAAAGGGACCATGCTCCCTCACATGGATAGCGATCTCCCAGCGTCTACAGGTCCAACAGGAAAGGAGCGGGTACAGGAACCACCATTGGTCATGACAGATGTGGTAACGGATGACATGTCGCTTCATCTTGTCGTTTCTACGGCCACAACCGGGGAAAGGGCATAAGGTCTTGTGTCTCAGTGTCTGGTCGGGCCTCTCCTCCTCTGGGGTGATTGGCTCAAGTGGCGGCATTTCTTCTGGAAGTGATAAGGCCTGCTCCAAGTCAGTGGTCTTCTCTGGGGTAGCGACCTCCAATGGCGGCATCTCATCTAGTGTCGGTGAGGTTGGCTGCAGTTCAGAAGGTTCCTCCTCCGATGGGCAACTTGCAGAAGGGGCGGGGAGACCAGGAATGTCTTCGTCCTGAGAACTCTCGCCATAGTCCGGCTCAAAGTCACTCTCATCCATGTAGCTGTGTATACTGGAATCCTTAAAAATGTAAAATTACAATTTTTACAATGAAATGATTCTTTATTAATTTTAATCAACATTTAAGCTTAACTTCGAACCCATTTCGTCGACAGACGCCGTGTAAATGGGGATATTCAATCATTGTTGTTGTTTTTAACAATTGTTGTCTTTGATAAAAACTCTAAAACCTCCAGCGCATCGTTTGCTCCATGCTTATCATGTTTGGGGTTAGATTTACTTATACTCATCTGCAAGTCGTTTTGGGCGCTTTACTACCCTTCCACTTTTGTTGTGATCTGATGATCCATGTTCTCAACAAACGTTGTGTCCATGGGATCAGATGTACAACAGTCAATTTCCCTGATAGGCGAACTGATATCAGAGGGCTGACCATAGTTTCGTCACTCTTTAGGGTTTTCTCGTCTTCTTCGAAACCACTTTGGCCTAGTATTTTGTTACGCGCTTTCCGCAGCCATAAGGGAATGACATGGGTTTCACATTTTTTGAGCAGGTCATGGTGGATGACTTGAGTTTTTTTTCTATCCTGTATTTTGTACAGGATTGGAGAGAGCACTTGCGTGACCAGAAGGGGGCCCTTCCAGATCGGCTGTAACTTTTTGGACTGACCAGACTTCGTAGCTTTATTCAGTTTGTACACTAAGTCCCCTTCTTCGAATGATGTCTTGTTCTCACGGTAATCGTAGTATTTCTTTTGCTGATTTTGGGCCACCCCAATATTGTCGCGTGCTAAGCTATGAACCCTTGTCATTCTGTCTTTGAGATTTATAATGTATTCAGCTGGTTGCGCATTCTGGACACTACTCCCCTGGAAATTGAATACTAGGTCTACAGGTTGTCGGACTTCTCTTCCAAGCATCATCAAGTTGGGGGTAAGTCCTGTACTGCGGTTTGGAAGAGAACGGATAGCTCCTGTGAGTATGGGTAAATCTTCATCCCGCTCGGTTATGTTCCCCTTTAAGTGGCACCTGATTAGTTGTAGCAGGGTTCTGTTATACCTTTCCACCTGACCGTTCGAGCAAGGACGATATGGTGTTGTTCGAGTCTTAGCGATCTCAAGTAATTCACAAACTGCTTTAAATAATGAGCTTGTAAAATTAGTGCCTTGATCCGTGTGGATCTGTAGGGGGCATCCAAATCTCGATATGAAGTTGTCTATTGTTGCCCTGGCAACGCTTTCTGCTGTTTGGTCGGATAAGGGGTAGGCCTCAAGCCACTTTGTGAATTGGCAGATTAACATCAAAATGTATTTATTGCCAGCTTTAGAAGGGATAAAGGGGCCAAGTATGTCTAGGTGAATGCGTTCCGCCGGTGCCCCGGCGTGATAATTTGTCAAAGGTGCTTTGAGCTTACGCGAAGGCTTTTTATGCGTGTTGCATTCTTTACAGGCTTTCACATGCAGGCAGACATCTTCTTTCATGTTGTACCAAATTGATGTCTGTCTCACCTTTTGAAGGGTTCGTGTTATGCCTGGGTGTCCGGCCATTTTAGAATTGTGACATAGGTCTAATATCTCGCTTTTTATGGCATGAGGAGCCACAAACAGTAACTTGACGGAATAGTTTTCGTCCCATTTATAGTAAAGGATCCCGTCCTGAACATGAAGGAGTGACGCATTTGACCAGAAATATTTTACATCTGGGGAGCAACTTTGAAGTTCACTTTGTTGTGGAAAAATGCAGTTTTCCTTCCATTTGAGTAACTTCCCTATGTCATGATCTTTATGTTGCAACTCACTTAGTTGTTTAGTGGAGTATTTAGTAAACAGGGAGGCATTTTCGTCAACCAACAGACGTCGGTTAGGATCAGTCCTCTCGCTTACAGTAGTTGTGTTTGTGATTGTGGGTTGGTTTTCCGGTATGTTTGGGTATTGTATTGTAATGGGTGTCGACTTTGCGTTTGTATTAGAAACTTGCCGTACAGCAAGGGGGACAACATCATCAACGTCATCTTCGAAATGTTTCCACTCTTTGTGGACACGTGAACAATACCTACAACCACCGCATGGGAGTGTGTCTACGTTACAACCGGCGAAGTAACACTCGCAAAATGGGGTTTCGCAGGGAATACGTGAAAGAGCATCAGCGTTAACGTGTTTGACCCCTTTTCTGTGGAGTATCACCATGTCATATTGGTTGAGTTCTTCTATCCATCTTGCCAACATGCCCGAAATGAGTTTAAATTGCATCAGCCAGGCCAGACTACTGTGGTCCGTTCTTATGTAAAATTGTCGACCCAGTAAATAATGGCGGAACTGGCGTGTGAAGCGAACTACAGCCAGAAGTTCTTTTCGAGTCGTGCAGTACTTCCTTTGCGCAGGAGAGAGGACATAACTACCATAGCCAATCACCTTTTCCACCCCGTTCTGCATTTGTATTAGCTCTGCACCAATTGCGCTGTCCGAGGCGTCAGTGTCCAAAATAAATACTGCGTCCTTATCATTTTTTGGAAATGACAAGATGGGGCTGGTGGTAAGCCTAAGTCTTAACGCTTCAAATGCAATGTCATGTTCATCTGACCAAGCAAACTGTACACTTTTCTTTGTCAGTTGATAGAGTGGACGAGCAAGTTCAGCAAAGTCTTTTATATGGGCTCTATGGTAATTCATGAACCCGAGGAACTTCTCGACCTCTTTACTTGATACCGGCTTGGGCCAATTTTGTACCGCTGATACGCTGTCGGGGTTAGGTGATATGCCGTCTCTACTGACTAGTTTCCCAAGGAAAACCACCTCATGTTTCAAAACATTTCTAGTGCGAGACTGTAGCTCAGTCGGTAGAGTGCCATTCTCGGATCTTCAATTGCGGGGCTGGTGGTTCGAGCCCTAGGTTGTCATTTGCGACATTTTTATATTTCAAAAACATTTCAAGTGCGAGCCGGAAGCTTAGTCGGTAGAGTGCCATCTTCAATCGCGTGGTTGGTGGTTCGAAGCCCATGTTGTCATTTTCGACATTTATTATTTTTTTTGCGACAGAGCGGAGGGGCCGGAGTAAGGGATTGATGACGACACGTGACTTTTGATGTCACCACGATTTGCAACCTGAGGTTCAAATATATTATGTTTCAAAACATTTCTAGTGCGAGACTGTAGCTCAGTCGGTAGAGTGCCATTCTCGGATCTTCAATTGCGGGGCTGGTGGTTCGAGCCCTAGGTTGTCATTTGCGACATTTTTTTTTCGACAGAGGGGAGGGGCGGGGTCAGGGATTGATGACGACACGTGACTTTTGACGTCACCACCCTTTGCAACCTGAGGTTGGTATATATTATATTTGAAAACATTTCAAGTGCGAGCCGGTAGCCCAGTCGGCAGAGTGACATTCACAGATCTCCAATTGCGGGGTTGGTGGTTCGAGCCCCAGGTTGTCATTTGCGACATTTGTTTATATTTGAAAACATTTCAAGTGCGAGCCGGTAGCCCAGTCGGCAGAGTGACATTCACAGATCTCCAATTGCGGGGTTGGTGGTTCGAGCCCCAGGTTGTCATTTGCGACATTTTTTTTCGACAGAGCGGAGGGGGCGGGATGAGGGATTGATGACGACACGTGACTTTTGACGTCACCACCCTTTGAAACCTGAGGTTCACATATATTATATTTCAAGGCATTTCAAGCGTGAGCCGGTAGCTCAGTCGGTAGAGTGCCATTCTCAAATCTTCAATCGCGGGGTTGATGGTTCGAGCCCCAGGTTGTCATCTGCGACATTTTGGGGATTTTTTGGACAGAGCGGAGGGGGCGGAGTGAGGGATTGATGACGACTTTTGACGTCACCACCCTTTGCAACCTGAGGTTCATATATATTATATTTCAAAACATTTCAAGTGCGAGCCGGTAGCTCAGTCGGTAGAGTGCCATTCTCAGATCTTCAATCGCGGGGTTGATGGTTCGAGCCCCAGGTTGTCATCTGCGACATTTTGGGTTTTTTTTGGACAGAGGGGAGGGGCGGGGTCAGGGATTGATGACGACACGTGACTTTTGACGTCACCACCCTTTGCAACCTGAGGTTGATATATATTATATTTGAAAACATTTCAAGTGCTAGCCGGTAGCCCAGTCGGCAGAGTGACATTCACAGATCTTCAATTGCGGGGTTTGTGGTTGGAGCCCCAGGTTGTCATTTGCGACATTTTTTTTCGACAGTCACCACCCTTTGAAACCTGAGGTTCATATATATTATATTTCAAAACATTTCAAGTGGGAGCCGGTAGCTCAGTCGGTAGAGTGCCATTCTCAGATCTTCAATTGCGGGGTTGGTGGTTCGAGCCCCAGGTTGTCATCTGCGGCGTAAATTTTTTTTCGACAGAGCGGAGGGGGCGGGATGAGGGATTGATGACGACACGTGACTTTTGACGTCACCACCCTTTGCAACCTGAGGTTCATATATATTATATTTCAAAACATTTCAAGTGGGAGCCGGTAGCTCAGTCGGTAGAGTGCCATTCTCAGATCTTCAATTGCGGGGTTGGTGGTTCGAGCCCCAGGTTGTCATTTGCGACATTTTTTTTCGACAGAGCGGAGGGGGCGGGATGAGGGATTGATGACGACACGTGACTTTTGACGTCACCACCCTTTGAAACCTGAGGTTCACATATATTATATTTCAAGGAATTTCAAGCGTGAGCCGGTAGCTCAGTCGGTAGAGTGCCATTCTCAAATCTTCAATCGCGGGGTTGATGGTTCGAGCCCCAGGTTGTCATCTGCGACATTTTGGGTTTTTTTTGGACAGAGCGGAGGGGGCGGAGTGAGGGATTGATGACGACTTTTGACGTCACCACCCTTTGCAACCTGAGGTTCATATATATTATATTTCAAAACATTCCAAGTGCGAGCCGGTAGCTCAGTCGGTAGAGTGTTATTCTCAGATCTTCAGTAGTGGGGTTGGTGGTTCGAGCCCCAGGTTGTCATCTGCGACATTTTTTTTTTCGACAGAGGGGTCGGGGTGAGGGATTGATGACGACACGTGACTTTTGACGTCACCACCCTTTGCAACCTGAGGTTCATATATATTATAAATTCAAAATATTCCAAGTGCGAGCCGGTAGCTCAGTCGGTAGAGTGCATTCTCAGATATTCAATCGCGGGGTTGGTGGTTCGAGCCCCAGGTTGTCATATACGACATTTTTTTTTTGAGACTGAGCGGAGGGGTCGGGGTGAGGGATTGATGACGACACGTGACTTTTGACGTCACCACCCTTTGCAACCTGAGGTTTATATCTATTATAAATTCAAAATATTTCAAGTACGAGCTGGTAGCTCTGTCGGTAGAGTGCCATTCTCGGATATTCAATCGCGGCGTTGGTGGTTCGAGCCCCAGGTTGTCATCTGCGACATTTTTTTTTTCGACAGAGGGGTCGGGGTGAGGGATTGATGACGACACGTGACTTTTGACGTCACCACCCTTTGCAACCTGAGGTTCATATATATTATATATCTAAAACATTTCAAGTGCGAGCCGGTAGCTCAGTCAGTAGAGTGCCATTCTCAGATCTTCAATCGCGGGGTTGGTGGTTCGAGCCCCAGGTTGTCATTTGCGACATTTATTTTATTTTCGACAGAGTGGTCGGGGTGAGGGATTGATGACGACACGTGACTTTTGACGTCACCACCCTTTGCAACCTGAGTTTTTACATATATTATATTTTAACACATTTCAAGAGCGAGCCGGTAGCTCAGTCGGTAGAGTGCCATTCTCAGATATTCAATCGCGGGGTTGGTGGTTCGAGCCCCAGGTTGTCATCTGCGACATTTTTTTTTCAACAGAGCGGAGGGGTCGGGGCGAGGGATTGATGACGACAGGTGACTTTTGACGTCACCAACCTTTGCAACCTGAGGTTCATATATATTATATATTGAAAACATTTCAAGTGCGATCCGGTGGCTCAGTCGGTAGAGTGCCAATCTCAGATCTTCAATCGCGGGGTTGGTTGTTTGAGCCCCAGGTTGCCATCTGCGAAATTTTTTTTTTTCGACAGAGGGGTCGGGTTGAGGGATTGATGACGACATGTGACTTTTGTCGTCACCACCCTTTGCAACCTGAGGTTCATATATAATATAAAATCAAAATATTTCAAGTGCGAACCGGAAGCTCAGTCGGTAGAGTGCAATTTGCAGATATTCAATAGCGGGGTTGGTGGTTCGAGCCCCAGGTTGTCATCTGCGACATTTTGGGTTTTTTTTGGACAGAGGGGAGGGGCGGGGTCAGGGATTGATGACGACACGTGACTTTTGACGTCACCACCCTTTGCAACCTGAGGTTGATATATATTATATTTGAAAACATTTCAAGTGCTAGCCGGTAGCCCAGTCGGCAGAGTGACATTCACAGATCTTCAATTGCGGGGTTTGTGGTTGGAGCCCCAGGTTGTCATTTGCGACATTTTTTTTCGACAGTCACCACCCTTTGAAACCTGAGGTTCATATATATTATATTTCAAAACATTTCAAGTGGGAGCCGGTAGCTCAGTCGGTAGAGTGCCATTCTCAGATCTTCAATTGCGGGGTTGGTGGTTGGAGCCCCACGTTGTCATCTGCGGCGTAAATTTTTTTTCGACAGAGTGGAGGAAGCGGGGTGAGGGATTGGTGACGACACGTGACTTTGACGTCACCACCCTTTGCAACCTGAGGTTCAAATATATTATATTTCAAAACATTTCAAGTGGGAGCCGGTAGCTCAGTCGGTAGAGTGCCATTCTCAGATCTTCAATTGCGGGGTTGGTGGTTCGAGCCCCAGGTTGTCATTTGCGACATTTTTTTTCGACAGAGCGGAGGGGGCGGGATGAGGGATTGATGACGACACGTGACTTTTGACGTCACCACCCTTTGAAACCTGAGGTTCACATATATTATATTTCAAGGCATTTCAAGCGTGAGCCGGTAGCTCAGTCGGTAGAGTGCCATTCTCAAATCTTCAATCGCGAGGTTGATGGTTCGAGCCCCAGGTTGTCATCTGCGACATTTTGGGTTTTTTTTGGACAGAGCGGAGGGGGCGGAGTGAGGGATTGATGACGACTTTTGACGTCACCACCCTTTGCAACCTGAGGTTCATATATATTATATTTCAAAACATTCCAAGTGCGAGCCGGTAGCTCAGTCGGTAGAGTGTTATTCTCAGATCTTCAGTAGTGGGGTTGGTGGTTCGAGCCCCAGGTTGTCATCTGCGACATTTTTTTTTTCGACAGAGCGGTCGGGGTGAGGGATTGATGACAACACGTGACTTTTGACGTCACCACCCTTTGCAACCTGAGGTTCATATATATTATAAATTCAAAATATTCCAAGTGCGAGCCGGTAGCTCAGTCGGTAGAGTGCATTCTCAGATATTCAATCGCGGGGTTGGTGGTTCGAGCCCCAGGTTGTCATATACGACATTTTTTTTTTGAGACTGAGCGGAGGGGTCGGGGTGAGGGATTGATGACGACACGTGACTTTTGACGTCACCACCCTTTGCAACCTGAGGTTTATATCTATTATAAATTCAAAATATTTCAAGTACGAGCTGGTAGCTCTGTCGGTAGAGTGCCATTCTCGGATATTCAATCGCGGCGTTGGTGGTTCGAGCCCCAGGTTGTCATCTGCGACATTTTTTTTTTCGACAGAGGGGTCGGGGTGAGGGATTGATGACGACACGTGACTTTTGACGTCACCATCCTTTGCAACCTGAGGTTCATATATATTATATATCTAAAACATTTCAAGTGCGTGCCGGTAGCTCAGTCAGTAGAGTGCCATTCTCAGATCTTCAATCGCGGGGTTGGTGGTTCGAGCCCCAGGTTGTCATTTGCGACATTTATTTTTTTTTCGACAGAGTGGTCGGGGTGAGGGATTGATGACGACACGTGACTTTTGACGTCACCACCCTTTGCAACCTGAGTTTCACATATATTATATTTTAACACATTTCAAGAGCGAGCCGGTAGCTCAGTCGGTAGAGTGCCATTCTCAGATATTCAATCGCGGGGTTGGTGGTTCGAGCCCCAGGTTGTCATCTGCGACATTTTTTTTTCAACAGAGCGGAGGGGTCGGGGCGAGGGATTGATGACGACAGGTGACTTTTGACGTCACCAACCTTTGCAACCTGAGGTTCATATATATTATATATTGAAAACATTTCAAGTGCGATCCGGTGGCTCAGTCGGTAGAGTGCCAATCTCAGATCTTCAATCGCGGGGTTGGTTGTTTGAGCCCCAGGTTGCCATCTGCGAAATTTTTTTTTTTCGACAGAGGGGTCGGGTTGAGGGATTGATGACGACATGTGACTTTTGTCGTCACCACCCTTTGCAACCTGAGGTTCATATATAATATAAAATCAAAATATTTCAAGTGCGAACCGGAAGCTCAGTCGGTAGAGTGCAATTTGCAGATATTCAATAGCGGGGTTGGTGGTTCGAGCCCCAGGTTGTCATCTGCGACTTTGATTTTGTTTTTTTAAGACAGAGCGGAGGGGTCGGGGTGAGTGATTGATGACGACACGTGACTTTTGACGTCACCACCCTTTCCAACCTGAGGTTCATATAAATTATATATTGAAAACATTTCAAGTGCGAGCTGGTAGCTCAGTCGGTAGAGTGTCATTCTCAGATCTTCAATCGCGGGTTTGGTGGTTCGAGCCCCAGGTTGTCATCTGCGAATTTTTTTTTTTTTTACGACAGAGGGGTCGGGGTGAGGGATTGATGACGACACGTGACTTTTGACGTCACCACCCTTTGCAACCTGAGGTTCATATATATTAAAAATTCAAAATATTCCAAGTGCGAGCCGGTAGCTCAGTCGGTAGAGTGCATTCTCAGATATTCTATCGCGGGGTTGGTGGTTCGAGCCCCAGGTTGTCATATACGACATTTTTTTTTTGAGACTGAGCGGAGGGGTCGGGGTGAGGGATTGATGACGACACGTGACTTTTGACGTCACCACCCTTTGCAACCTGAGGTTTATATCTATTATAAATTCAAAATATTTCAAGTACGAGCTGGTAGCTCTGTCGGTAGAGTGCCATTCTCAGATATTCAATCGCGGCGTTGGTGGTTCGAGCCCCAGGTTGTCATCTGCGACATTTTTTTTTTCGACAGAGGGGTCGGGGTGAGGGATTGATGACGACACGTGACTTTTGACGTCACCACCCTTTGCAACCTGAGGTTCATATATATTATATATCTAAAACATTTCAAGTGCGAGCCGGTAGCTCAGTCAGTAGAGTGCCATTCTCAGATCTTCAATCGCGGGGTTGGTGGTTCGAGCCCCAGGTTGTCATTTGCGACATTTATTTTTTTTTCGACAGAGTGGTCGGGCTGAGGGATTGATGACGACACGTGACTTTTGACGTCACCACCCTTTGCAACCTGAGGTTCACATATATTATATTTTAACACATTTCAAGAGCGAGCCGGTAGCTCAGTCGGTAGAGTGCCATTCTCAGATATTCAATCGCGGGGTTGGTGGTTCGAGCCCCAGGTTGTCATCTGCGACATTTTTTTTTCAACAGAGCGGAGGGGTCGGGGCGAGGGATTGATGACGACAGGTGACTTTTGACGTCACCAACCTTTGCAACCTGAGGTTCATATATATTATATATTGAAAACATTTCAAGTGCGATCCGGTGGCTCAGTCGGTAGAGTGCCATTCTCAGATCTTCAATCGCGGGGTTGGTTGTTTGAGGCCCAGGTTGCCATCTGCGAAATTTTTTTTTTTCGACAGAGGGGTCGGGTTGAGGGATTGATGACGACATGTGACTTTTGTCGTCACCACCCTTTGCAACCTGAGGTTCATATATAATATAAAATCAAAATATTTCAAGTGCGAACCGGAAGCTCAGTCGGTAGAGTGCAATTTGCAGATATTCAATAGCGGGGTTGGTGGTTCGAGCCCCAGGTTGTCATCTGCGACTTTGATTTTGTTTTTTTAAGACAGAGCGGAGGGGTCGGGGTGAGTGATTGATGACGACACGTGACTTTTGACGTCACCACCCTTTCCAACCTGAGGTTCATATAAATTATATATTGAAAACATTTCAAGTGCGAGCTGGTAGCTCAGTCGGTAGAGTGTCATTCTCAGATCTTCAATCGCGGGTTTGGTGGTTCGAGCCCCAGGTTGTCATCTGCGAATTTTTTTTTTTTTACGACAGAGGGGTCGGGGTGAGGGATTGATGACGACACGTGACTTTTGACGTCACCACCCTTTGCAACCTGAGGTTCATATATAGTATAAATTTAAAATATTTCAAGTGCCAGCCGGTAGCTCAGTCGGAAGAATGCCATTCTCAGATATTCAATCTCGGGGTTGGTCGTTCAGGCCCCAGGTTGTCATCTGCGACATTTTTTTTTAAGACTGAGCGGATGGGTCGGGGTGAGGGATTGATGACGACACGTGACTTTTGACGTCACCACATTTTGCAACCTGAGGTTCATACATATTATAAATTCAAAATATTTCAAGTGCGAGCTGGTACCTCTGTCGGTAGAGTGCCATTCTTCGATCGTCAGTTTTGGGTTTTTTTGCCCTTCTTCGTTGACATTTACTCTTCAAAGTGAGTACATATATTCTATTGAGACCATAGACACTTTGAGTGCAATCTTTGGAACTTCACGAATTGCTAAAGAGGCATTTGGCCTTGCTTTTGCTCGGCCAACTGTCCTTCTTCAAGATGGCGTCGGCGTTTCGATCCACGCTTAAGCGCCCAAACACAATCAGGTTCATTGTTCGACAGAACAAACCGACAGCATTCCAAGTCCATAGATCGGTTTGTCGTGAAATCCATGATGACAACGGTGTAAAGTGCATTGCCGAGTTAGACACCGGATGGTTTAATGTTACCTGTGCGAATGACAGATATGCAGAGATTCTCGCTCAAGATGGGATCCTGCTGAATGGAGTTTTGGTTCAGTGTGAAAGAGCTGATGTCTTGAGCTCGGTCGTCGTATACGTCAAGGCACCATACGAGATGAATGACGACGTTGTAGTCAACGCTCTTCTGCCATATGGGACTGTCGTTAATGTTAAACGACAACACCATGATTTCAACTCAGGGATTGAAAATGGGGTCAGAAGCTTGCTAATCAAACACGTTAAGAAGCCTATCCCCAGCTACATCAAGGTTGGCAGTTTCAATCTACCGGTTCGTCATCGCGGTCAGGAGAAAACTTGCAGGATTTGCAGAAAGCCCGGACATATTGCCAGGAATGTGAAATGAGGGGCCGGTGTTTCATCTGCGGCTCCCTTGATCACCGAGCTGAAATGCATGAAAAACTGCATGAACTACAGAGAATGCCTCCAGTAAGTCAAGTGATCCATGATCACTCATACGGTGCACCGGACGGGAGTGACAGCGAACCGGAAACGAATGATGCTCAAGTAATTGGCGGGTGTACTTTAGTAATACCTGCAGAAGTGCCTGAAGATGAAAGCCAGGAGGCAACAGAGACGGAGGTGATGGATGCGGAGGGTGACACAGAAGTACCTGAAGGAGAGTCAGAGGAGAAAAGTCAGGAGGCAACAACGCCCGAGGTGATGGATGCGGATGGTGACACAGAAGTACTTGATGAAGAGCTTAAGGAGAAAAGCCAGGATGGAACAACGCCGGAAGTGATGGATGCGGACGGAGACACCCAGTCCCAAGAAAGAGTTAGCCCCCAACAAAAGCCCCCGACCTTCTGGGATGAAGCCGTGCAGCAGGAGCGCCTAAAACGTAAGAGGAACGATGACGAGGCAAGTCCAGAAAAGAAGGTCCCTAGAGAGGAGGAAGAAAGCATGGACACAACATCGGTACCAGATGGAAAAGAACAGCCTGGAAAAAAGAAAGAAGTGATGATGATGAACTCTCGGCATCGGGAACTGAAAGAGTCATATCGAAGGAACAATCGGGAGACCAACATTCAAAGGAGCAAGAAAAGAATGCAAAGGGCCGCACGCCTGACAAGCAGGAAACTGTTCGACGACAAAGAAGAAGAAAGAACTCCAAGGAAAACTCACCCCAGCCGGTTGATGGTCACACAGCAAAAGAACGTAGTCCTGCTAAAGGTCGTGGTAGAGGCAGAGGTCAGTCTCCAAATTAAAAACTGAATAAGGTTTTTTTTCCGCCTTCTCGAATTACGCTATTAATATTATTTTGCTGATGAGTTTCTTGAATGCTTTGTCCGTTGTGACCATGAACGTTAATGGCATCAGGGACCTTAAAAAAAGGGAGGCTCTTTTTGACGGTTTTGTTCGAAGAAAGTTTAATATTGTTTGCATTCAGGAAACTCATAGCAATAGCGCCGATGAACATATTTGGCGCAAAAGTTGGGAAGGCGAAATTGTCTTCAGCCACGGCTCGAATCATTCTCGAGGGGTGGCTATATTAGATCTCCAAGAAATGTGATCTTAAAATTTCCAATGTTGAGAAAGATGACGATGGTCGTTGGGTTAAGGGAGATATTGTGTGGAACAAGAAAGTCATTTCCCTCATGTCTGTTTATGCACCCAATCTGATCCCCGAAAGAGCTAACTTCTTCACTGATCTTAATGCTTTAATCAAGTCAGACACTGATTGGATAATAGGAGGCGATTTCAATTGTAATCTTGCTGTTTCTCCAATCGGGGATCCAAGTCGATCTGTTTTAAAACGTATGATTCATGATTCTGATCTTATTGACACTTGGATGACTATTCACCCTAATGACCCCGGTTATACATTTATAGCAGGGCTCACAAGACTTCTTGCAGAATTGATTACATTTTTGTTTCCTCCTTTTTCAGTCATCAATTGGTGGATATTTGTGCATGTATGAACGGCCTGACTGATCATAAATTTGTCAAGCTGAAGCTTGAAAACTGTATGACCCCTCATGGAAATGGTCGCTGGATCTGCAATAATGAGCTCCTTAGGGATGTGGATTGTTCTAACAGAATTTGTAACTTTTGGAATTTTTGGAAGTTGAACAAGACTAATTTTAGCTCTCTCATGGAATGGTGGGAAACAGGAAAGTTTAGGCTTAGAGAAATTGTTCAAGATTTCGGTCGTGAGAAAGCCTTTCTTGAAAAACGGCAGATCAATCTTCTTAACAATCGTTATGACGACTTGATCAATAGCCCCGGTGACAATAAAGATGAGATTAATAATATTTTGAGAGACCTCAAAGAGTACGAGATGAAAGAATGGGAGAGAGCTAAAGTTAGGGCTCGCAACATCCACAAAACAGAAGATGAAAACCTAGCAAATTTTTCTTAACCTTGAGAAACATCACATCGAAAGTGGTTCCATGACTAAGATTCTTGATTGTGATGGCAATTATGTGGATGATCCTGAAAAATGTTCAACTGTGTCAACACTTTTTATCATAATTTGTACAGTTATGAAGAGATTAATTTTGACAGTCTGAATGATATCCTTGATGACATTGACACAGAGTATTTTGATGAAAATGCTATTGACTTGGGTAAAGATATCTCCAAGCTAGAAATCAAGAAAGCTCTGCACGATATGAACAAAAATAAATCTCCGGGTATTGATGGTTTAACAGTAGAGTTTTATCAAGAGTTTTGGGATATTCTAGGTCAAGACCTGCTCGATGTGTTTAAAGAGTGTAAGAAGAAAGGTATTTTGACTAAGACCATGAATACTGCTCTGGTACGTCTTATATATAAAAATTCTGGTTGCAAACATGATTTGAAGAATTGGCGCCCCATTAGTCTTTTAACTGTAGATTATAAAATAATGTCCAAGGTTATTATGAACAGGCTTGGGACTATTATGCCCAGCCTTATAGGAAAAGATCAAACTTACGGCGTTCATAATCGTAGCATTCACGACAATCTCATGGTTTTACGCGACACTGTCGATTATGTTAATTGTTTTGATAGAGAGGCGGCTATTGTCAGCATTGACCAAGAAAAGGCGTTTGATAGAGTTAGCTGGAATTATATGTTCAGTGTCATGAATAAAATGGGTGTCCCACAGAGTCTTATTGGGTGGATTAAACTTCTCTATAGCGGTCCTTTGTGTAGAGTTATGATGAATAATTTTATAGGTGCGCCTATTGAAATTGGCAGAGGTATTAGGCAAGGCTGCCCCTTGTCGCCCTCATTGTATGCTATTTGTGCTGAAGGGCTGGCTAATCTTATCAGAAAGAACGATTCTTTTGGTGGGGTTAGCATTCCCAACAGCTATGACTGTATTAAGCTTATTCAACATGCGGATGATACTTCTGTTTTTATTTCTTCTAATCTTGAATTTGATTGTCTTAGCTCCACTTTGCAGACCTTTTGTAGCGGCAGTGGATCGAAAGTTAACGTTCAGAAGACCAAAGGACTTTGGCTGGGGAGTTGGAAAAATCGTAATGACAAGCCCCTTGGCTTTGATTGGCACAACGATAAATTAAAATTTTGGGCATTTTTTCGGAAATGACGTTCCTGCAGAAGATAATTGGGGACCCAGGGTGAAAAATTGAAAAATACACTTAATCTTTGGCGCACTCGCAATATCACTTTGAAAGGTAAAGCTGTTATTGTGAATAGTCAATTTGTTTCGGGGTTGTCGTACTTTGGCAGCATCCTCCCATGTCCGGATCAATGGGTTAAAGAAATGGACGCTATTATCTGCAAATTCTAGTGCCATTCTAAGCCAGAGAAAATAAAAAGAAAAAAAATTAGGGCTCCTAGAAACCTCGGAGGAACGGGTCTTTGAATGTTCAAGCAAAATCCACAGCTGCAAGCTTAAATGGTTAGCTAACTTCTCTANAGCGTCTGGCACGTGGCGTTCTTGGTTTAACTTTTGGGTTTGTGAAGCCAGTGGGCCCAATCGATTATGCTGGTATGTGTTCAACAATTGTAAAAGATTTAAGAGAATTCCTCCTTTTAACAGGAAGTCATGAAGGGGGTCCATAAGTTCGGTGGGATAATTAAATGTAATATTTCTTGTGTTCGCGAAGCTCAACAAGTACCCTTGTTCAAAAATGATATCATTACTGGTAATCAGGATAAAGAAATAGACAGCATTTGTTTTAGAACTCATGGAATCACTTTGTTGCACCATGTTTGTTCCAATGGTCGGTTCCTCACTCCACGGCAAATTACTGATCGGTACAATGTTCACCCTAGAGGTGCCAGTCAAGTTCTCAATAGGTTGCGCAAATTTATTTGCCCCGATTTGTTTAATGAGAATCGTATTGGACCTCAAAATCACGTTTCTAACTGGCTTGAAATAAGAGATTTTTCTGATCAGTCGGAAAATATGTCTGTCCGTGACCTAACTGTCAAAATTTGTTATAACAATTTTCGAATGAAAGATTTTATTGAGCCATGGGCACAGCAGAAATGGCAGGAAATTCTTAACATTAGTACCGATTTAGACTGGACTACTATTTGGAAACGGGGAAATAATAAGCACCTTGACCACGACGAAATAGACATCTGGTATAAGATTAAACATCGCATTATCCCAACAAAAACATGGCTAAACACAATAGGTATCACCGAAGACGACCACTGTATTTTATGTAACTCGCAACCTGAAACTATTGAACACTTGTTTTTGTACTGTATTAAGACTCTTCCTTCTTGGCTTTTTGTAGAACATATTTTGAAAAAATTCACAGGAACAAGTACTTCTTTCTCAACGATGAAAATAGAATTCTGGGTTCAGGGGGGAACGTAAGCAACATCACTAGCTTGATTCTCATAGCAAAACTTTTGAAAGTTATTTGGAATTCGCGATGTGCCATTTCGTTAAACTATATTGACTCCGATGTTGATATGCTGCAAAGATTCAAAACTAACCTGAAGCGTTTTGTTTACTTTGAAAAAAGCAGATTAGATGACAAAGATTTCCAGAAATTGTATCTTAGAAATAGTGCCATTTGTGAAATTGTTGACAACAAAATCCGCTTTGCATATTGACCTGTATTGTTTGTGCTTTCCCGGTTGATTGATATTTTTTTTATTTTTTTCCTTTTTTGAGATCCATATGAATCTCAGTCATTTTTGTACATACGTTGTAGATATTTGTACAGTTACGGGTTTATTTTTTATTCATAATTTTTTCAGTTTGAGCTACGATCAGAATATCATTTAGAAACGTTTAGGATACGTAAACGTAAAATGTATATCTATATTTTATTGCTTTCAAATGATTTATTTTGTTTAATTTCCCGGCTCATCAGTTACTCTGTTTACTGAATTTGTTTCCTTTTCGAATTGTTTGAATTTGACATTTGTGTTTGAATAAATGAGTTTTCTTAAACTCTACAGAGAGAAAGAAAAAAAGGTAGAGTGCCATTCTCAGATATTCAATCGCGGGGTTGGTGGTTCGAGCCCCAGGTTGTCATCTGCGACATTTTGGTTTTTTTCGACAGAGGGGTCGGGGTGAGGGATTGATGACGACAGGTGACTTTTGACGTCACCACCCTTTGCAACCTGAGGTTTATATATATTATATATTGAAAACATTTCAAGTGCGAGCCGGTAGCTCAGTCGGTAGAGTGCCATTCTCAGATCTTCAATCGCGGGGTTGGTGGTTCGAGCCCCAGGTTTTCATTTGAGACATTAATTTTTTTCGACAGAGCGGAGGGGTCGGGGTGAGGAATTGATGACGACACGTGACTTTTGACGTCACCACCCTTTGCAACCTGAGGTTCATATATATTATATTTGAAAACATTTCAAGTGCGAGCCGGTAGCTCAGTCGGTAGAGTGCCATTCTCAGATATTCAATCGCGGGGTTGGTGGTTCGAGCGCCAGGTTGTCATCTGTCACATTAATTTTTTTGTTCGACAGAGGGGTCGGGGTGAGGGATTGATGACAGCACG
The DNA here is from genome assembly GCA_029964075.1 of Patiria pectinifera. NCBI lineage: Eukaryota > Metazoa > Echinodermata > Asteroidea > Valvatida > Asterinidae > Patiria > Patiria pectinifera. The sequence continues at coordinate 43,127 of JASAOE010001189.1, forward strand.
TGACTTTTGACGTCACCACCCTTTGCAACCTGAGGTTCATTTATAATATAAATTCACAACACTCCAAGTGCGAGCCGTTAGCTCTGTCGGAAGAGTGCCATTCTCAGATATTCAATCGCGGGGTTGGTGGTTCGAGCCCCAGATTGTCATCTGCGACTTTTTTTTTTCGACAGAGGGGTCGGGGTGAGGGATTGATGACGACACGTGACTTTTGACGTCACCACCCTTTGCAACCTCAGGTTCATATATATTATATATTGAAAACATTTCAAGTGCGAGCCGGTAGCTCAGTCGGTAGAGTGTCATTCTCAGATCTTCAATCGCCGGGTTGGTGGTTAGAGCCCCAGGTTTTCATCTGCGACATTTTTTTTTGCGACAGAGGGGTCGGGGTGAGGGATTGATGACGACACGTGACTTTTGACGTCACCACCCTTTGCAACCTGAGGTTCATATATATTATAAATTCAAAACATTCCAAGTGCGAGCCGGTAGCTCAGTCGGTAGAGTGTTATTCTCAGATCTTCAATAGCGGGGTTGGTGGTTCGAGCCCCAGGTTGTCATCTGCGACATTTTTTTTTTCGACAGAGGGGTCGGGGTGAGGGATTGATGACGACACGTGACTTTTGACGTCACCACCCTTTGCAACCTGAGGTTCATATATATTATAAATTCAAAATATTCCAAGTGCGAGCCGGTCGCTCAGACGGTAGAGTGCATTCTCAGATATTCAATCGCGGGGTTGGTGGTTCGAGTCCCAGGTTGTCATCTTCGACATTTTTTTTTTAAGACTGAGCGGAGGGGTCGGGGTGAGGAATTGATGACGACACGTGACTTTTGACGTCACCACCCTTTGCAACCTGAGGTTCATATATATTATATATTGAAAACATTTCAAGTGCGAGCCGGTAGCTCAGTCAGTAGAGTGTCATTCTCAAATATTCAATCGCGGGGTTGGTGGTTCGAGCCCAGGTTGCCATCTGCGACATTTTTTTTTTCGACAGAGGGGTCGGGGTAAGGGATTGATGACGACACGTGACTTTTGACGTCACCACCCTTTGCAACCTGAGGTTCATACATATTATAAATTCAAAACATTCCAAGTGCAAGCCGGTAGCTCAGTCGGTAGAGTGCCATTCTCAGATATTCAATCGCGGGGTTGGTGGTTCGAGCCCCAGGTTGCCATCTGCGACATTTTTTTTCGACAGAGCGGAGGGGTCGGGGTGAGGGATTGATGACGACATGTGACTTTTGACGTCACCACCCTTTGCAACCTGAGGTTCGTATATATTATAAAATCAAAATATTTCAAGAGCGAGCCGTTATCTCAGACGGTAGAGTGCAATTCTCAGATATTCAAACGCGGGATTGGTGGTTCGAGCCCCAGGTTGTCATCTGCGACAATGATTTTTTTTTTAAGACAGAGCGGAGGGGTCGGGGGAGTGATTAATGACGACACGTGACTTTTGACGTCACCACCCTTTGCAACCTGAGGTTCATATAAATTATATATTCAAAACATTTCAAGTGCGAGCTGGTAGCTCAGTCGGTAGAGTGTCATTCTCAGATCTTCAATCGCGGGGTTGGTTGTTCGAGCCCCAGGTTGTCATCTGCGAATTTTTTTTTTACGACAGAGGGGTCGGGGTGAGGGATTGATGACGACACGTGACATTTGACGTCACCACCCTTTGCAACCTGAGGTTCATATATATTATAAATTCAAAATATTTCAAGTCCGAGCCGGAAGCTCTGTCGGTAGAGTGCCATGCTCAGATATTCAATCGCGGGGTTGGTCGTTCGAGCCCCAGGTTGTCATCTGCGACATTGTTTTTTTAAGACTGAGCGGATGGGTCGGGGTGAGGGATTGATGACGACACGTGACTTTTGACGTCTCGACATTTTGCAACCTGAGGTTCATACATATTATAAATTCAAAATATTTCAAGTGCGAGCTGGTAGCTCTGTCGGTAAAGTGCCATTCTCAGATATTCAATCGCGGGTTGGTGGTTCGAGCCCCAGGTTGTCATCTCTGACATTTTTTTTTTCGACAGAGGGGTCTGGGTGAGGGATTGATGACGACACGTGACTTTTGACGTCACCTCCCTTTGCAACCTGAGGTTCATATATATTATATATTGAAAACATTTCAAGTGCGAGCCTGTAGCTCAGTCGGTAGAGTGCCATTCTCAGATCTTCAATCGCGGAGTTGGTGGTTTGAGCCCCAGGTTGTCATTTGCGACATTTATTTTTTTCGACAGAGCAGAGGGGTCGGGGTGAGGGATTGATGACGACACGTGACTTTTGACGTCACCAGCCTTTGCAACCTGAGGTTCATATATATTATATATTGAAAACATTTCAAGTGCGAGCAGGTAGCTCAGTCGGTAGAGTGCCATTCTCAGATCTTCAATCGCGGGTTTGGTGGTTCGTGCCCCAGGTTGTCATCCGCGACATTTTATTTTTTTCGACAGAGGGGTCGGGGTGAGAGATTGATGACGACATGTGACTTTTAACGTCACCACCCTTTGCAACCTGAGGTTCATATATATTATAAATTCAAAATGTTTGAAGTGCGAGCCGGAAGCTCAGTCGGTAGAGTGTCATTCTCAGATCTTCAATCGCGGGGTTAGTGGTTCGAGCCCCAGGATGTCATCTGCGACAATGATTTTTTACGACAGAGGGGTCGGGCTGAGGGATTGATGACGACACGTGACTTTTGACGTCACCACCCTTTGCAACCTGAGGTTCATATATATTATAAATTCAAAATATTCCAAGTGCGAGCCGGTAGCTCAGTCGGTAGAGTGCCATTCTCAGATATTCAATCGCGGGGTTGTTGGTTCGAGCCCCAGGTTGTCATCTGCGACATTGATTTTTTTTAAAGACAGAGCGGAGGGGTCGGGGTGAGGGATTGATGACGACACGTGACTTTTGACGTCACCACCCTTTGCAACCTGAGGTTCATATAAATTATATATTGAAAACATTTCAAGTGCGAGCCGGTAGCTCAGTCGGTAGAGTATCATTCTCAGATCTTCAATCGCGGGGTTGGTGGTTCGAGCCCCAGGTTGTCATCTGCGACATTTTTTGTTGACGACAGAGGGGTCGGGGTGAGGGATTGATGACGACACGTGACTTTTGACGTCACCACCCTTTGCAACCTGCGGTTCATATATATTATAAATTCAAAATATTCCAAGTGCGAGCCGGTAGCTTAGTCGGTAGAGTGCCATTCTCTGATATTCAATCGCGGGGATGGTGGTTCGAGCCCCAGGTTGTCATCTGCGATATTGATTTTTTTTGAAGAAGGAGCGGAGGGGGCGGGGTGAGGAATTGATGACGACACGTGACTTTTGACGTCACCACATATTGCAACCTGAGGTTCATACATATTATAAATTCAAAATAATTGAAGTGCGAGCTGGTAGCTCAGTCGGTAGAGTGCCATTATCAGATATTCAATCGCGGGGTTGGTGGTTTGAGCCCCAGGTTGTCATCTGCGACTTTTTTTTTTACGACAGAGGGGTCGGGGTGAGGGATTGATGACGACACGTGACTTTTGACGTCACCACCCTTTGCAACCTGCGGTTCATATATATTATAAATTCAATATATTCCAAGTGCGAGCCGGTAGCTTAGTCGGTAGAGTGCCATTCTCAGATATTCAATCGCGGGGTTGGTGGTTCGAGCCCCAGGTTGTCATCTGCGACAATTTTTTTCGACAGAGCGGAGGGGTCGGGTTAAGGAATTGATGACGACACGTGACTTTTGACGTCACCACCCTTTGCAACCAGAGGTTCATATATATTATATATTGAAAACATTTCAAGTGCGATCCGGTAGCTCAGTCGGTAGAGTGTCATTCTCAGATCTTCAATCGCCGGGTTGGTGATTCGAGCGCAGGTTGGCATCTGCGACTTTTTTTTTTCGACAGAGGGGTCGGGTGAGGGATTGATGACGACACGTGACTTTTGACGTCACCACCCTTTGCAACCTGAGGTTCATACATATTATAAATTCAAAACATTCCAAGTGCAAGCCGGTAGCTCAGTCGGTAGAGTGCCATTCTCAGATATTCAATCGCGGGGTTGGTGGTTCGAGCCCCAGGTTGTCATCTGCGACATTTTTTTTTTCGACAGAGCAGAGGGGTCGGGGTGAGGAATTGATGACGACACGTGACTTTTGACGTCACCACCCTTTGCAACCTGAGGTTCATATATATTATATATTGAAAACATTTCAAGTGCGAGCCGGTAGCTCAGTCGGTAGAGTGCCATTCTCAGATATTCAATCGCGGGGTTGGTGGTTCGAGCCCCGGGTTGTCATCTGCGACAATTTTTTTTTGTTCGACAGAGGGGTCGGGGTGAGGGATTGATGACGACATGTGACTATTGACGTCACCACCCTTTGCAACCTGAGGTTCATATATATTATAAATTCAAAACATTCCAAGTGCGAGCCGGTAGCTCAGTCGGTAGAGTGCCATTCTCAGATATTCAATCGCGGGGTTGGTGGTTCGAGCCCCAGGTTGTCATCTGCGACAATTTTTTTTCGACAGAGCGGAGGGGTCGGGTTAAGGAATTGATGACGACACGTGACTTTTGACGTCACCACCCTTTGCAACCTGAGGTTCATATATATTATATATTGAAAACATTTCAAGTGCGAGCCGGTAGCTCAGTCGGTAGAGTGTCATTCGCCGGGTTGGTGGTTCGAGCCCAGGTTGGCATCTGCGACTTTTTATTTTTTCGACAGAGGGTTCGGGGTGAGGGATTGATGACGACATGTGACATTTGACGTCACCACCCTTTGCAACCTCAGGTTCATATATATTATAAAATCAAAATATTTCAAGTGCGAGCCGGTAGCTCAGTCGGTAGAGTGTCATTCTCAGATATTCAATCGCGGGGTTGGTGGTTCGAGCCCCGGGTTGTCATCTGCGACAATTTTTTTTTGTTCGACAGAGGGGTCGGGGTGAGGGATTGATGATGACACGCGACTATTGACGTCACCACCCTTTGCAACCTGAGGTTCATATATATTATAAATTCAAAACATTCCAAGTGCGAGCCGGTAGCTCAGTCGGTAGAGTGCCATTCTCAGATATTCAATCGCGGGGTTGGTGGTTCGAGCCCCAGGTTGTCATCTGCGACAATTTTTTTTCGACAGAGCGGAGGGGTCGGGTTAAGGAATTGATGACGACACGTGACTTTTGACGTCACCACCCTTTGCAACCTGAGGTTCATATATATTATATATTGAAAACATTTCAAGTGCGAGCCGGTAGCTCAGTCGGTAGAGTGTCATTCTCAGATCTTCAATCGCCGGGTTGGTGGTTCGAGCCCAGGTTGGCATCTGCGACTTTTTTTTTTTCGACAGAGGGGTCGGGTGAGGGATTGATGACGACACGTGACTTTTGACGTCACCACCCTTTGCAACCTGAGGTTCATACATACTATAAATTCAAAACATTCCAGGTGCAAGCCGGTAGCTCAGTCGGTAGAGTGCCATTCTCAGAAATTCAATCGCGGGGTTGGTGGTTTGAGCCCCAGGTTGTCATCTGCGACATTTTTTTTTCGACAGAGCAGAGTGGTCGGGAGGAATTGATGACGACACGTGACTTTTGACGTCACCACCCTTTGCAACCAGAGGTTCATATATATTATATATTGAAAACATTTCAAGTGCGAGCCGGTAGCTCAGTCGATAGAGTGCCATTCTCAGATCTTCAATCGCGGGTTTGGTGGTTCGAGCCCCAGTACTGGTCCATACATTTTTTTTTTTTTTTTTTTTTTTATTTTATAAATATACCTGATATTTCTTGGGTTGGTGGTTCGAGCCCAGGTTGGCATCTGCGACTTTTTTTTTTTCGACAGAGGGGTCGGGTGAGGGATTGATGACGACACGTGACTTTTGACGTCACCACCCTTTGCAACCTGAGGTTCATACATACTATAAATTCAAAACTTTCCAAGTGCAAGCCGGTAGCTCAGTCGGTAGAGTGCCATTCTCAGATCTTCAATCGAGGGGTTGGTGGTTCGAGCCCCAGGTTGTCATTTGCGACATTTTTTTTTCGACAGAGGGGTCGGGGTGAGGGATTGATGAAGACACGTGACTTTTGACGTTACCACCCTTTGCAACCTGAGGTTCATATATATTATATATTGAACACATTTCAAGAGCGAGCCGGTAGCTCAGTCGGTAGAGTGCCATTCTCAGTTATTCAATCGCGGGATTGGTGGTTCGAGCCCCAGGTTGTCATTTGCGACATTGATTTTTTTTTTAAGACAGAGCGGAGGGGTCGGGGTGAGGGATTGATGACGACACGTGACTTTTGACGTCACCACCCTTTGCAACCTCAGGTTCATATATATTATAAAATCAAAATATTTCAAGTGCGAGCCGGTAGCTCAGTCGGTAGAGTGCCATTCTCAGATATTCAATCGCGGGGTTGGTGGTTCGAGCCCCAGGTTGTCATCTGCGACAATTTTTTTTTGTTCGACAGAGGGGTCGGGGTGAGGGATTGATGACGACACGTGACTATTGACGTCACCACCCTTTGCAACCTGAGGTTCAGATATATATTATAAATTCAAAACATTCCAAGTGCGAGCCGTTAGCTCAGTCGGTAGAGTGCCATTCTCAGATATTCAATCGCGGGGTTGGTGGTTCGAGCCCCAGGTTGTCATCTGCGACATTTTTTTTCGACAGAGCGGAGGGGTCGGGGTGAGGGATTGATGACGACACGTGACTTTTGACGTCACCACCCTTTGCAACCTGATGTTCATATATATTATAAAATCAAAACATTTCAAGTGCGATCCGGTAGCTCAGTCGGTAGAGTGTCATTCTCAGATCTTCAATCGCCGGGTTGGTGGTTCGAGCCCAGGTTGGCATCTGCGACTTTTTTTTTTCGACAGAGGGGTCGGGGTGAGGGATTGATGACGACACGTGACTTTTGACGTCACCACCCTTTGCAACCTGCGGTTCATATATATTATAAATTCAAAATATTCCAAGTGCGAGCCGGTAGCTTAGTCGGTAGAGTGCCATTCTCTGATATTCAATCGCGGGGATGGTGGTTCGAGCCCCAGGTTGTCATCTGCAACATTTATTTTTTTCGTCAGAGGGGAGGGGGCGGAGTGAGGAATTGATGACGACACGTGACTTTTGACGTCACTACCCTTTGCAAATTGAGGTTTATATATATTATAAAATCAAAAAATTTCACGTGAGAGCCGGTAGATAAGTAGGTAGAGTGCCATTATCAGTTATTCCATAGCGGGATTGGTGGTTAGAGCCCCAGGTTGTCATCTGCGACATCTTTTTTTCCACAGAGCGGAGGGGGCGGGGTGAAGGATTGATGACGACACGTGACTTTTGACGTCACCACCCTTTGCAACCTAAGGTTCATATATATTATAAATTCAATATATTTCAAGTGCGAGCCGGTAGCTGAGTCGGGAGAGTGCCATTCTCAGATCTTCAATCGCGGGGTTGGTGGTTCGAGCCCCAGGTTGTCATCTGTGACAATTTTTTCGACAGAGCGGAGGGGGAGGGTGAGGATTGATGACGACACGTGACTTTTGACGTCACCACCCTTTGCAACCTAAGGTTCATATATATTATAAATTGAAAACATTTCAAGTGCGATCCGGTAGCTCATACGGTAGAGTGCCATTCTCAGATCTTCAATCGCCGGGTTGGTGGTTCGAGCGCAGGTTGTCATCTGCGACTTTTTTCGACAGAGCGTAGGGTCGGGGTGAGGGATTGATGACGACACGTGACTTTTGACGACACCACCCTTTGCAACCTAAGTTACATATATATTATAAATTGAAAACATTTCAAGTGCAAGCCGGTAGCTCATTCGGTAGAGGGCCATTTTCAGATCTTCAATCGCGGGGTTGGTGGTTCGAGCCCCAGGTTGTCATCTGCGACAACTTTTTTTCCGACAGAGCGTAGGGGGCGGGATAAGGGATTGATGACGACACGTGACTTTTGACGTCACCACCCTTTGCAACCTGAGGTTCATATATATTATAAATTGAAAACATTTCAAGTGCGAGCCGGTAGCTGAGTCGGTAGAGTGCCATTCTCAGATCTTCAATCGCGGGGTTGGTGGTTCGAGCCCCAGGTTGTCATCTGTGACTTTTTTTCGACAGAGCGGAGGGGTCGGGGTGAGGGATTGATGACGACACGTGACTTTTGACGTCACCACCCTTTGCAACCTGAGGTTCATATATATTTTAAATTGAAAACATTTCAAGTGCGAGCCGGTAGCTCATTAGGTAGAGTGCCATTTTCAGATATTCAATAGCGGGGTTGGTGGTTCTAGTCCCTGGGTGTCATCTGCGACAACTTTTTCCGACAGAGCGTAGGGTCGGGATGAGGAATTGATGACGACACGTGACTTTGACGTCACCAGCCTTTGCAACCTAAGGTTCATATATATTATAAATTGAAAACATTTCAAGTGCGAGCCGGTAGCTCATTCGGTAGAGTGCCATTTTCAGATCTTCAATCGCGGGGTTGGTGGTTCGAGCCCAGGTTGTCATCTGCGACAACTTTTTTCCGACAGAGCGTAGGGGGCGGGATGAGGGATTGATGACGACACGTGACATTTGACGTCACCACCCTTGCAACCTAAGGTTCAAATATATTATAAATTGAAAACATTTCAAGTGCGTGCTGGTAGCTGAGAAGGTAGAGTGCCATTCTCAGATCTTCAATCGCGGGGTTGGTGGTTCGAGCCCCAGGTTGTCATCTGTGACTTTTTTTTTTCGACAGAGCGGAGGAGTCAGGGTGAGGGATTGATGACGACACGTGACTTTTGACGTCACCACCCTTTGCAACCTAAGTTACATATATATTATAAATTGAAAACATTTCAAGTGCGAGCCGGTAGCTCATTCGGTAGAGTGCCATTCTCAGATCTTCAATCGCGGGGTTGGTGGTTCGAGTCCCAGGTTGTCATCTGCGACAACTTTTTTTTCTGTCATCTCGTAGCGGGCCGGACGATGTATTGATGACGACACGTGACTTTTGACGTCACCACCCTTTGCAACCTAAGTTACATATATATTATAAATTGAAAACATTTCAAGTGCGAGCCGGTAGCTCATTCGGTAGAGTGCCATTTTCAGATCTTCAATCGCCGGGTTGGTGGTTCGAGCCACAGGTTGTCATCTGCGACAACTTTTTTCCGACAGAGCGTAGGGGCGGGATGAGGATTGATGACGACACGTGACTTTTGACGTCACCACCCCTTGCAACCTAAGGTTCATATATATTATAAATTGAAAACATTTCAAGTGCGAGCCGGTAGCTGAGTCGGTAGAGTGCCATTCTCAGATCTTCAATCGCGGGGTTGGTGGTTCGAGCCCCAGGTTGTCATCTGTGACTTTTTTCTTTTCGACAGAGCGGAGGAGTCGGGGTGAGGGATTGATGACGACACGTGACTTTTGACGTCACCACCCTTTGCAACCTAAGTTACATATATATTATAAATTGAAAACATTTCAAGTGCGAGCCGGTAGCTCATTCGGTAGAGTGCCATTTTCAGATCTTCAATCGCGGGGTTGGTGGTTCGAGTCCCAGGTTGTCATCTGCGACAACTTTTTCCGACAGAGCGTAGGGGCGCGATGAGGGATTGATGACGACACGTGACTTTTGACGTCACCACCCTTTGCAACCTAAGTTACATATATATTATAAATTGAAAACATTTCAAGTGCGAGCCGGTAGCTCATTCGGTAGAGTGCCATTTTCAGATCTTCAATCGCGGGGTTGGTGGTTCGAGCCCCAGGTTGTCATCTGCGACAACCTGATCTTTCCGACAGAGCGTAGGGGCGGGATGAGGATTGATGACGACACGTGACTTTTATGTCACCACCCTCTGCAACCGGAGCTTCATATATATTATAAATTGAAAACATTTCAAGTGCGAGCCGGTAGCTGAGTCGGTAGAGTGCCATTATCAGATCTTCAATCTCTTTGTTGTTGTTTCGAGCCCCAGTTTGTCATCTGTGACTTTTTTCGACAGAACGGAGGAGTCGGGGTGAGTGATTGATGACGACACGTGACTTTTGACGTCACCACCCTTTGCAACCTAAGTTACATATATATTATAAATTGAAAACATTTCAAGTGCGAGCCGGTAGCTCATTCGGTAGAGTGCCATTTTCAGATCTTGAATCGCAGGGTTGGTGGTTCGAGCCCCAGGTTGTCATCTGCGACAACTTTTTTTTCCGACAGAGCGTAGGGGGGCGGGATGAGGGATTGGTGACGACACGTGACTTTTGACGTCACCACCCTTTGCAACCTAAGGTTCTATATATTATAAATTGAAAACATTTCAAGTGCGAGCCGGTAGCTCATTCGGTAGAGTGCCATTTTCAGATCTTCAATCGCGGGTTGGTGGTTCGAGCCCCAGGTTGTCATCTGCGACAACTTTTTTCCGACAGAGCGTAGGGGGCGGGATGAGGGATTGATGACGACACGTGACTTTTGACGTCACCACCCCTTGCAACCTAAGGTTCATATATATTATAAATTGAAAACATTTCAAGTGCGAGCCGGTAGCTGAGTCGGTAGAGTGCCATTCTCAGATCTTCAATCGCGGGGTTGGTGGTTCGAGCCCCAGGTTGTCATCTGTGACTTTTTTTTTTCGACAGAGCGGAGGAGTCGGGGTGAGGGATTGATGACGACACGTGACTTTTGACGTCACCACCCTTTGCAACCTAAGTTACATATATATTATAAATTGAAAACATTTCAAGTGCGAGCCGGTAGCTCATTCGGTAGAGTGCCATTTTCAGATCTTCAATCGCGGGGTTGGTGGTTCGAGCCCCAGGTTGTCATCTGCGACAACTTTTTTTCCGACAGAGCGTAGGGGGTGGGATGGACGACTGACGACGACACGTGACTTTTGACGTCACCACCTTGCAATAAATTATAAATTGAAAACATTTCAAGTGCGAGCCGGTAGCTCAGTCGGTAGAGTGCCATTCTCAGATCTTCAATCGCGGGGTTGGTGGTTCGAGCCCCAGGTTGTCATCTGAGACTTTTTTTGTCGACAGAGCGGAGGAGTCGGGGTGAGGGATTGATGACGACACGTGACTTTTGACGTCACCACCCTTTGCAACCTAAGTTACATATATATTATAAATTGAAAACATTTCAAGTGCGAGCCGGTAGCTCATTCGGTAGAGTGCCATTTTCAGATCTTCAATCGCGGGGTTGGTGGTTCGAGCCCCAGGTTGTCATCTGCGACAACTTTTTCCGACAGAGCGTAGGAGGCGGGATGAGGGATTGATGACGACACGTGACTTTTGACGTCACCACCCCTTGCAACCTAAGGTTCATATATATTATAAATTGAAAACATTTCAAGTGCGAGCCGGTAGCTGAGTCGGTAGAGTGCCATTCTCAGATCTTCAATCGCGGGGTTGGTGGTTCGAGCCCCAGGTTGTCATCTGTGACTTTTTCGACAGAGCGGAGGAGTCGGGGTGAGGATTGATGACGACACGTGACTTTGACGTCACCACCCTTTGCAACCTAAGTTACATATATATTATAAATTGAAAACATTTCAAGTGCGAGCCGGTAGCTCATTCGGTAGAGTGCCATTTTCAGATCTTCAATCGCGGGGTTGGTGGTTCGAGTCCCAGGTTGTCATCTGCGACAACTTTTTTCCGACAGAGCGTAGGGGGCGGGATGAGGGACTGACGACGACACGTGACTTTGACGTCACCACCCTTTGCAACCTAAGTTACATATATATTATAAATTGAAAACATTTCAAGTGCGAGCCGGTAGCTCATTCGGTAGAGTGCCATTTTCAGATCTTCAATCGCGGGGTTGGTGGTTCGAGCCCCAGGTTGTCATCTGCGACAACTTTTTCCGACAGAGCGTAGGGGCGGGATGAGGATTGATGACGACACGTGACTTTTGACGTCACCACCTTGCAACCTAAGGTTCATATATATTATAAATTGAAAACATTTCAAGTGCGAGCCGGTAGCTGAGTCGGTAGAGTGCCATTCTCAGATCTTCAATCGCGGGGTTGGTGGTTCGAGCCCCAGGTTGTCATCTGTGACTTTTTCGACAGAGCGGAGGAGTCGGGGTGAGGATTGATGACGACACGTGACTTTGACGTCACCACCCTTTGCAACCTAAGTTACATATATATTATAAATTGAAAACATTTCAAGTGCGAGCCGGTAGCTCATTCGGTAGAGTGCCATTTTCAGATCTTCAATCGCGGGGTTGGTGGTTCGAGTCCCAGGTTGTCATCTGCGACAACTTTTTTCCGACAGAGTGTAGGGGGTGGGATGGAGGACTGACGACGACACGTGACTTTTGACGTCACCACCCTTTGCAACCTAAGTTACATATATATTATAAATTGAAAACATTTCAAGTGCGAGCCGGTAGCTCATTCGGTAGAGTGCCATTTTCAGATCTTCAATCGCGGGGTTGGTGGTTCGAGCCCCAGGTTGTCATCTGCGACATCTTTTTTTCCGACAGAGCGTAGGGGGCGGGATGAGGGATTGATGACGACACGTGACTTTTGACGTCACCACCCCTTGCAACCTAAGGTTCATATATATTATAAATTGAAAACATTTCAAGTGCGAGCCGGTAGCTGAGTCGGTAGAGTGCCATTCTCAGATCTTCAATCGCGGGGTTGGTGGTTCGAGCCCCAGGTTGTCATCTGTGACTTTTTTTTTCGACAGAGCGGAGGAGTCGGGGTGAGGGATTGATGACGACACGTGACTTTTGACGTCACCACCCTTTGCAACCTAAGTTACATATATATTATAAATTGAAAACATTTCAAGTGCGAGCCGGTAGCTCATTCGGTAGAGTGCCATTTTCAGATCTTCAATCGCGGGGTTGGTGGTTCGAGTCCCAGGTTGTCATCTGCGACATTTTTTTTTTTTTTGGTAGAGTGCCGTTCCCATGTATGCCCTCCCCCCCCCCCTACTTGGCTACGCCTATAGTTGTGAATATTTTCCCCAAATTTCTGAAGTGGGAGCATTTATCATTTGGGGTCTACGGGTGCACACTGGTAAATAGGCCTAAATCAATCCGCCGAGCTCATGAATAAAAGTTATACCCTCAAAATATTCTATATTAGATAGTTCTGGGAGCCATAACATTGGGGAATTGAAGAGATATGGCAATGAACCTCTGGCCCGGACTTGGGGCTCCCAATTCTGAGCATTTTGGATACAATTGGGCTTGAAAGTGGCGCTATTTTGCCATGTTGTGGAGGGATCGTTTTTCAAGATGGCTGCCGTTCCGCTTTGGGGAAAATAGGGGTCGTCTTCTTTGGGCGAGAATTTCTCGAAAAGTCAATGGTCAACCCACCAAAAAATGAAAAGAAATTGAAAGACGACATGTCGATCATCATTTTTCTGTGCAGCTTAAATACCTGTGAGAGTTCTGAGTATTTTTAAAAGAATTTTGAAGTATGGGCATTTAGCACTAGTATCTATGGGAATTTATTTGCAGGGTTGCATCCCTACTGAAGTTTATTTTAATACCTTAGCGAAGCCGAAACAGCGACCTCTGTTGAAATAATTGAATCAATAGACTGGTGCTACCTATCGGTGTATTATTTGTTTTACGTGATGATGATACAAGAAGCCAGTCCTCACTTACTTGCAGTAAGCTGGTCTGGTTCCCGCCCCAACTACTGCTACCACCCTACCACAAACGAAAACAATTCACTGGTACCCGATTGCCTAAAGAAGGCAACGTAAAAGTACCTCGCAACCATTGAAATTATTTGGGAAATACATGTATATCGTACATACATATACAGATGACAGATCCTGAGCCCATAATTACTCGGTTTCTCATCTCTTGAAACCTGCAAATTCACGTAAACGTTAGCGTACATGAAACTGCAGACCCGCATAAAAAGGTAAGAATTCAAAAACAGATTATGCTGATCCCTCCACAAGTGTGACGCCAGTTTATTCGCAGGCCTATGTAGGCCGCTCAGCCGACACAAAATTGGCAATTCCACACGCATGACACGGAGCTTCCACACTAGTAGTACTAGTACTAGTACTCTAATGCCTAGCCCAGGTGGACTCCCT